>JANTCA010022776.1:0-23398 GCA_024741275.1 Chironex yamaguchii
TTGTAGAGACCAAACTCGTAGGTTCTGGATATAACTCAGAAACACGTAAAAATGATAGCTAGTGTACAGCAATAGTCATGTGAGATCGTTTATATACCTACCATGTCGGAAAAAGTCGCTCTCCATTTAACGCTTTCCACTCTTCGACAACCAAACTCGATACTTGTGCGTCATACTTTTCCTTCATAACTGCAAGATATGTTTCCTTTACAGCTACCATCCACATCAAAAGCAAACATTTTGTAAACAATCACCTTGTGTTAGAAAACTTGAAAATCGCCTTGAAAACTTGCGACATTGATCTGAAAACATACTGCACTTTTGCAAAATTCGTTCAAAATCTCAAAATCGATTCTCTTGAAACGTTTATGTGTTCTTTTGACATAAGCAGCCTTTTCACTGATATCCCCCTTGATGAGGCGATAAAAATGCTTTTGTTAAAGTCTATGCTTCTGCAATGCCTTGTTACAAATCCATTTAATTATGTTCTGCTTGACTCCTGTCATCTATAGAAATTTCAAAATGAGTTTAATTTCTTTTATTAAAGCAAAATTGTTGTTTGAAATAATACTTAAGAAATCTACTGTATTTTATCTTGCACAGCAGACAACAAAAACATAAAACAGAAAAAATGCCACTATTTACTATAGAACTAAAACTAAAAGTACCATACACATCTGGAACTTGCAAAACATAAATATAAATCGAAAAGCTAAAATACGCTAAATCCTATCTTTTAACAGGTGATGATAAAGTCAACATTTGAAAAAAAGTTACAAATTTACACTTTGATGACGATTATTGTATGCCTTCAAATCTGCCCAACCACGTTGTTGAATCAGGCTCTAAGTTGTGGAGAGAACGTAGTCCTCCAGGGCACCGGGTCAAAGGGCAATCATTTACAATGTGACTGATTGTCTGTTCAGTCCCACAGTCACATAGTGACGATTCCACATAGCCCCAACTATGAAGAGAGCTACGACAAGGACCGCAAATGCTTCTGAAGCGGTTAAGGTTACACCATGATTTTCCCTGCAAGTCCATACCACCCAAGGCCACAGTGGGATCAGAAACAAGGTCCTTGTTAAGAGCATTAGAGTCGTTCCTTTTTTTGCGCCAGTTACTAATTACTGAGTAGTTTATCTTCAGGAGTGTTTGTCCAGATGGGCTTACGGGATGTTAGTCGTAGCCTTGGGTGGGATTGTAAGTCATATAGCAAGGGAAGGTTGGAGATGCCATTAATGGAGTTGAGCAGCCTTGCTGATGTTGATTCCCTTCGAAGGTCAGCCGGAGCGATGTTGGATAGGAATGGAAGCCAATCTGAATGTGTACTCTGTATGGCGCCTGAGATGTGTCGCATGGTTGAGTTTAGCTTAGTATCAACTAGTTTGCGGTGAGCAGAGTTCTTCCATACTGGAGCACAGTATTCAGCTGCTGAAAAACACAAGGCCAGTGCAGTTGAACGGAGTGTTTTAGCTTTTGTTCCCCAAGTTGTACCAGCTAGCATTTGCATCACGTTTTTCCTTGTTTTGATTTTATTGGCGACTTTCTCTAGGTGTGGTTTGTACGTAAGTGATTTGTTCAAAGTGACTCCGAGATAGACTGGTTTGTGATCGTGCGATAGGCGATTTCCATTCAATAAGACATCCAGTTGCGTACTGCTCATAGCATTGTGGCGATGAAACACACTTTAATGTGCTTTCTTTTAGATTTCTTCCTAGCAAAGTCTTTGATTGTGTCCTCAAATTTAATTTGGCGCAACAAGTCTGCTTCAATCATGCAAAGATAAGGAATCCAGTCTTTCTTGTCTCATTGTTGTTCTGTTCACATTTTTATATTCCTCAATGGAGAAAATGAGGGTTTAGTTGCAACCATTTGTAACCATTAATGTTAAGACTATCCACAAGCTAATCTCTTCACTTGGGCACACACAGTCGAAGTTGTGTTCTACCATTGCTTTGTAGAGTTTTGCACACCTTAATCTGGTCTTCATCGCTTTTGTTACACTACACTTGTAACGAATATATAAGTGGTAGTTCGGAATCCCTGTAGACAAATTACTGCTCAAATTTTCTGGATGGGCATTGGTTAGTTTTTCACAACACTCAGAATACTGTATTCTCACTTAAGTGGGTGAGCAACTTGATGCCTCTGGTACATCAACCAAGCAAGAGAATCGGAATGCCATATCATTATACACCTGTCTTTTCCTGGCCCTACCTGCTTCAAGTTTGTCAATAATAATGCAGAAAGTTAATGTACGAATACTTGTGCTTTGGCATTAAGCGATGCATTTGGTGCATCCTCATCATTGAAACAGATGTAGGATTTGTCACAAAGTTCACATCTAGAAGTAATTCTCTGTCCCCCTTTCTTTTTTGCTAGAATGCCAATAGACAATGATTGATTATTCTTGGAATTGGAGATATGTTAACTAAATTCTGATTAGACAAACAGATGGACATAGAAGCACACAGACATTAATTATTCATAATTGAATCACTATGAATTATCATTCTCTTATTCAAAATGAAACGCGACAGTGCAAAGGGAGCTGCGCAAAAATTGATCGACATAAATTCAGTTTAATCAGGTAAAAAATTATAAGACTGATGTGCAATATTATGTTGTGTAGTGTTTCGTTCGCAGAAAGTATACTATAAATTACACAGTAGTTCTAAAACATTTTATGTGCAACAGTTACTGAGCATTGATCAAAACAAATTTACCCATAATAGCCTACTCATATTTTTGTTTTGCTCCCAAATGGATACCTTTTACTATTTCGTGCCCTAAAAACGAGCTTAGTTTGTCCAATAGTTAATCCAGGCCAAGTCAAATTTTTCTGAGTTTCTACTGTACTTCCTTGTTCGTTGATAGCAAACAAAGAAGTAAAGAATTCTCGCCAATAAGAAAGTACTGTATGACATGCAATGCAAGCAAACAGAAAATAAGTATATAGACAGGTGCTTTATCATGACATAAGTGGTATGCTTTTTATTAGCTACGTTTTGAGAGACATTTCTCCCATTATGATCTGAAAATGATCTACTAGAAAACATCTGGTACAACCGTTTTATTCTTCCTCACTGCGAACGTCCACGGTGACAGGGGTAGAGCTGTCCTGAGAATTTGCGCCATAGATGTGTTGTGTTTGTTGTGTTTCTTTTACTAGTGCTGGAAACCATATTCCTTGAAGACTTGAGATATGCCGTTGATGCGATTGCTGTGTTCTAGGCAGTGAGTGGTTTCTTTGATTTTTCTTGTTGTTGTGTTGGTCTCCTCGTCTATAATTTTCTTGTTTTTCCTATCAAAAGTATGGTTACGGGTCCAACAACTGTCAGCTATTTCATACTGTTTAGTGTCACCATTCTGAGTAGCTCTCTTGTGCTCCTTTTCTTTCTGCCTCAAGGAACGCTTGGACTCATCAGTGTAAGTGGCATGACAGTTCTTACAATCAAGATTGTATACTATGTTGTTGCTTTCTTCTAGAGGGACTGGATCCTTTGGTTTCGACAGCATCTTCCATAGAGTGGACGTTATGAAGAAGGAGCACTGGATGTTGTGTTGTCTGAGAATCCTTCTTAACTGTTCACTTGTGTTCTTCACATAGGGTAGGCGTATCCGCTTCAGAGGTACTGCTTCTGGTTCAGCAGCATGGTTGGCACTGGACCCTATGTAAAGCTACCTGCACATCTTTTGCTTGGTCTTCGTCGGACAGGAGAAGATGATGTGGAAAAGTGACTCTCAAAACGTAGCTCATAAAAAGTATACGACTCATGTTATGATAAAGCTCCTGTCAATATAGCTTCCACTGAGTCCATAAAGTCAAGAATTTTCAAGCAAATAAATAAATACTTAGAATTACAATTTTTTATAAAACAATACGTAGCACCGGCTTCTAGAATCGCACGTTTCTACTCTGGAATTCGCTTTCACAATCTTGTCTTCCTTTCCAGTACGACCTTTAATTCTTTGTGACTCATGTTCATGTTATTTCTTATCAAGTAGCTCTTAACTTCTAGTCTCTTTTTACGTTGTAACAGGCAAATCAAAACTCTGTTGGCAAATCAAAACCCACGTGGATTTCTTCAATAGACGTGGTTTATGAACCATGTCATAACCAATTAGGGCAGTGACATTTTAGCCTGCTAGGGTTTCTCTTTAAAGCTGTGGTTTAATGTTATATTGAACTGACGTCTTTTGCAATGGTTGTGGCTTTAACATCGAGACAGTGATATAAAATGAACCCTCTCCAGGTGCAAGCTGTACACTTGCTCAAAATGTGATGAAAATTGAATAAGTAGTTTTTGCTTTATCGAGCTAACAAACAAGGAAACTAGCAAACAAAGGAACTAACCAACAAACAAACAAATAAACAATCAAACAAATAGGTGTTGGGTAAAAAATATCACCTGCGTGCGAAGTAATTAGTTTTAACATTACTTTATAAAGTTACCTATTAATACAATTAATGGATGCTGTGTTTACTTTATAACCAAGACATGTTCCAAGTAAAGTGTAATAACACTTCTACTTAAAGACATGATGGACACCGACACCCTTTCCAAATGAATATCTAATACAATAGTTACTAAGAATATTCAAATATTTGCCACTAGCTTGATAATGCACAAAGTTGTGTTTGTTCATGCAAAATTCATTGCCTTCTGTCAGTTTCTCTTTTGGCTTCAAAAGGCTTTTTACAATAAGGCTTCAAAAATAGTGGAAGTTAGGATTCTGTCAAAAATGAAGACAACCAAAGGTGGTACCCAGAGGAAATATTTTAGTACTATTTCCTTCTGGATACTGCGTTGGAGGCTCATTCAAAATGATATAAAGGTATCCTCGGGCCTAACTGCGCATGTCACGTTGAGTCACAAAACTGCTTATGTAGTTGACAGTTGCGTTGATGTTAAGAGAGCAACCCTTCTCAAAAAGGCGATTTTGCTGCTAGCTTATAAGTAAAAAATATCGTTCTCCCTAGAAAGGAGATCAGAAGCAGAAAATGGAACCAATACGTTTAAAACCAAATCAATTGATGTTCGGGAAGGAAATCATGATTCTGAAATTAATAGGAGGACCAATGAGGAAGGACTTTTGGGCCAAAATTTTTGACAAAATTATTTATCAACAATTCTGGGCTTTCGTTATTACTTTTATCATCTTCAAGATTTGAAATATAAAATTAAACTAATAAGAAATGTATCAAGCACAACAAGCAATATGCGTTTAAGACATTATTTTCTAATAAAATTATACAAAATCAAATTCAACAAATCCAAAAAGATTTGAAGAGAAAGCATGACTTCGTTTAGGAAATCATTCTAATCTTCTAGATGTGCTTGGAAACCTCTGAAAACCATGCTGTTTGGAAAGTATATGCCTCGGTCATGTTATGTTTTTTGTCGTCATTCGATTAATTCATTTTTCTTTGACTTTTATCAAAAAGTCTTATGTAAATAATAATTACACGGGAATGAACATTAAGGTTGAGCTATCATACGATTCTCAAAGATCCACATGCATAATGGCAGTTATTTGCTTTTACACATTGACAATAATTTCTTTCATGTATATTTAGGGCAGGAATTTGATAGATTTTTGTAACTGGTAACGAATAAAATTGACTTTAAAATTTGTTATTCAGTTGTTGTTAGTAAGATTCCATTAACTAGATATTACAATCAGCAACACGTTGGACTTCTGGAGTCGAGAACAATTTTCATCACACAAGAAGCTTTGAATATCTTTAGAAATTGACGTTTATTCTGTAAATAAGAGATTCTTAATGAGCATTCCGCATGCTTGCAGTAAGATTAAAGATTTAAGTTGCAAGCAATTTGGCAAGTGTAGGAGTTAAGGTTTTCAACTTGCTTCTGTAAATAAACTTAGTAAACCTACATTTTTAAAAAGTTAGCTATAGATTGTACTAAATGAAATATAATCTCTGAAATATTTTCTATTGGCTTTCCTCCAACTCTTTCCGGGATTATTAGAGAGTGTTAATTTTGTAGGCATTTTTACGTATGGCAAAGCCTTACACCTCAAAACAAGTACTTTTAAAGATTTGTAACGTCACCATTTTCTTATTTTAGCAATGTGTGATTGCCGTCCAAAACAATTCGTTGCAAAATTCACAGTCTATATGCTATAGTTTTCTTGCATTGTTCTATTATCTGACGTCATTTGATAACTTTTCTTTACTTTTCTCAAAGCCCATATTTCCCTTAAAACGGCAGCATATTAATTTTTTGCTTTAACCTTCGTAAACACTTGCATGGAACGAAGTTGGGACTCATAAAATATCCAATTCTTTTCGAAAGATATGGATAGGTTTTAACGAAAGTACTTGTTATCATCGATAAACGTCTATATTCGACTTCGATGAGACGGAGAATTTTTACGGGGAAAGTTTCAGCATATGCCATGTATTTAGCATTCCGGCTATTGGTAACGTTGGATATCTCTTTACAATTTTATAACCTCGTTAGTTTCTCTTTTCTGCTAATCCATAAAGAAGCTGAAAAGTTTATACTTTACAGCAATAAAGTTTCTGCCTTTTTGCTAGAACAGAACTATTCTTCTATTCTGTTTCTGAGAAAGAAACGATGCAAGATGTCTCCTAGTAAACGTTTCTTCTCTTCTTTTGCTGTTTTGTGTCTAAGGGTGGAACTAAAATAAACCAGAAAGAGGTACAATACATCCAATGGGTTACCTTCCTGCAATGGTCCATGCTGATGTTCTTATATGTCAGATCTTGGTGTTTCGTAGATGGTGTTAGAAAACTTGGTTGGATAGGTTGAAAGTGTAACTAAATAATTCTTTTCATTGAAGGTTAAATAAAATGTGAGAAATTTTGCAATTTGTATGCCAATCTTTAGTCAGTGTATTGCACTCTTTCGCTAAGTATAATTGTGAATATTTATTGTGACCAACGGCTTTACGGCAGAGCTTTTACCTAATCCTTACTTCTCTTGTCAAATTATTTGATGCACATTTGCGGCCATATTGTTTACAGTGAGTGTTGGTACATATCAGCGTCAGAAGACTGTCAATAATTAATTGCTACTTTGTCAACATTTATTGCTTGTACCGATTTCTAGAAATGCCCATTTAGTATGGCTTGTAAGTACTTAAATAAACGCTAGTCCTCGCATATAGAAGCTTTATTGAAAAGAAGGATAGATCATTGAACATAACAGGTATTGATATTAGATATATGAATTCCTCAAGTAGGCCTAAAAAGTTTCCAAACCTGAGTAACGATCTCAATGCATCATACATCAAAATTTGATTCATCGTCAAAATCCACTGAATATAGATCCATGTCATTCCAAGTTTACCGTTTAAGGCAACTGGGATGAAAACCTACTTGCTGTGTCCACGCAAAGGTACTCTGTGAACCATTTAACTCATTCAGGTTAACTTTGCCAATGGGAAAACGGGAAGCCTTCCCATGGGACAACAAAACAGCGTTTAACACTGTTGGTTATGTGCTAACCCCGACCACACTACTATTTTGAATGGCTTTCATTAATGTTGTATTAAAAGTCTACTGATGCCCTATGTCCTTCGAGTGGTTGTTAAAGCGACAAAATATGAATTTTCTCCTTTGTTTCAATATTGACAATTGTCTTCCGTGATTGGTTTATTCGTGACCAATCAAAAGCTTTTGTTTTGGAGTCTGCGGAATTCAACGGCCTCCTATCCTTCAACTCGCATCCCGTTTGACAATGGCGGAGTAGTGCATCGTAGTAGCAAGTGCAAGAGTCCATTGAAAGAAAGCTTACCTTCAAAGCATGCTGCTTTTGGTGAAGTTGCTTGATCTAAGGTAAGAGGTTTATGTTCTTTATGTGGTATTTGATTAGCTCCTATCTGGAGCAAAAATCATTTCTTTTTGAAATTGTATCAAGCGTTACCGGAACTAAGATATAAACAAGGTTCATTCTAACATTGTTATGAAAGATACGGGATTTGTTGATTAATCAAATTATTTCGAAATGTGATTTGCTAGAAGCTGCTGTGTGACATAGGTGGCTAAAGTAAAACTAGTTGGTCGATTGAGCTTAATCAGAAAGTTCGCAGTTGTATGTTGGTCATATTGATTTAATTATGTTGGTGTCCTGCTGAGGTCTACAATGTAGACTAAGCCATATTTATCAATACTTTGATAATTAATGTTCGTGAGTTTGTCTTGACCACGTATCCATCTGATACTAAGCTTGCTTGTTGTATCATATTATGTGTATGATTCAAGTGGGCGTATGATAGATGTTGACATGTTGAAAAATACCCAAGCCAGATTCGATTGAGAGATTACTCCACTAGTCTAAGAATTTTCGTAGTAAAGGAGATTTATTTGTAAGGTGTCTCAAATCAAATAATGGTTTCAAGATCACAATCAACGAAGAAGGTAGGTTTTGCTGACAATGTAGGTTTTGTATCATTTTCATTAACTTTTATATACAAGATATTGTTGGGTTCATTTTTATTCTAGAAACTAGAAAATAAAAACCGTTAAAACATGATTTATGCAGTTGTTTTTTCAAATGTTATGAAGACTAGGATTTTCAAAAGTGTTACGTTGTTTAGATCACTCACAGAATTTGTTGTAAACTGAGATAGCAAAGAGACGGAATATTGGGTATAATCTCATTATTCATCTTTCTCTGTAGGTATCATAATAATGGTTGCTGAGAGGACTGCAACCAAATCTCCAATACATGTGCATGTTGCCAAGGACACACCAGTTCATGTTCATGTCAGACGACCTAAGAAGAAATTAGGTATCTCTCATGGAATACCTAGTGCAGTTGAGGTTTGTACAGTTATTGCATCATGTACATATATTTTAAGTTATATAGTATAGCTAGTAAAAAATTGATTCCAGGCTTTGGAAATTGACACACTCCTTCACAATCTTTCACCATAAATCGAAAGTTATCTTGTTTGGTATAACTGTATGGAAATCGTACAAAGTAGAAGATGGATGTTTCAGCTAACATGTTGAAAATGAAAGTTTTAAAGTGTATATAATGTTCCTTTGATCCAGTCTGTGAGGAATCTCAGCATCTCAAATGATGTTACAAGTGTTACACATTAATGACAGAATGTTCTCAATTGATCTGCTTCTGTCACTTTCATATATATTTTACAAGTAATGAGTTTGTTGCAATTAACTCCTATGCTCCCCTTAATAGCAGAGACTGAGCGAAAGACAATCAGTGTTACCAAAAAAGATAGCAGGAAAGGTGAGTTTGTCTTTATTGAAGTGTACAGTTAGATAAAACATTTTTTTAAAGTTACATGATACAAACATATTGTTCACCGTTTACTTGAGTATGTGCATGACAGCTTACCAGTGTAATATTATCAGGTGGCTTGACATAATGCTTACCATCAGGCATCTCTGAGAGTTTGGGGCCAAGCACACAAAAAGGTTGCAGATTCTATAGGGCAGAAATAGTTATTTAGCCATGACTTCCAATAGAAATCAGATGATGACTTTTTGTCACTATCATCACTTTTTCTGAGTCACCAGGTATATAATGCCCTTTTTTGATAAAGCGACTTTAGAGTGAATAATCTGTCACTTGCCTGTAGACACTCTTACAAAGAGGCCAATTTAGTCTTTGTGGATCATGTAAATGTCATGATATTATACAGATATAAATGATACTGGGCTATGAATGAAATATGAACTGAAAATGGTAGCTAGTATACCATCAGGAGTGTTACTAATATACAAATGAAATCAAAAGATAAGAAGTACATTTACACTGATTCCTAGCAGTTCAATGACAAGCAGATGACAGTCATGAAATATGTTTGAATGGTTCCAGATCATGTTATTTAGTCACAATCAGGGGCAGCTGGGAGGCAGAAAAGTAGGTATTAGACCCCTCAGAATTGTGTCGCTTCGCTCACAAATTTTTTATGATATCCAGGTGGAAGTCGCTATAAACCTCCATGAAGGGTTTAATTTAAGGGTGGCAGCTCCTTAAAAATATTAAGATCTTCAATGTAAAAGAACCCTGATTTTACCCAAATTACTGTCTGATAATAGATATAAACATGAACATGACACAAATTACTACTGATTTACTTACAACTATAAAAGAAACAAACAATGTATCAAGCTACTTCCTTGAAAAATGACTACATCATTCAAATCTATGTCAATTATACAACTTGAATCTATTTACAATGTCTTTGTGAAACTGTTTTTGTGCTAGTGACTGCAAAATTTTGTGCATAACTTCTGGACAAGGTCTCCCATCTTTTTGGAAATGCAGACGCTGCTCGTGTGTGCAACTTGTTTGAAATGACAAATGTTCAAAAATATGAGAAACACCCTAATGATAAACTTCTTCAATGGCACGATTGATTATTCCAACAGATGATCGAATGCCTCAGCCACCAAGGTATTAGAAATGAAAAACTAATACTTTGGCCTTGTTGACCTATTCTTATAGCGGCACTTCACAAACGAATTTACGTCATATATGCTGATGCATACAAAAGGGAAGGTATTAGAAATCTCAAACTAATACCTTGCTCATAGCAATATTGCAGCTCCATTGCACAAAACAAAATCTGTCAGTTAGGATTAGAAAAAACAAAGACCATCGTATAGACCACAGTTGTTTTTTCTTTGGCATGATGCAATTCTATTGCAAATTTCTTTTTTTAGTTTTGTTTACTTATTTCAAAAACGAGGGTGTTAAATCCGAAAAAATGGTATGGGACTAATACCTTTAATACCACCTCGAGCTGCCACTGGTCACGATGTATAGCTTTGTCTTGAAATGACTCTTATTTTGAATGGTTTGCAAAACCCTAGTTATGTGTGACTGAATGTTATAGGAATTGCAGTATAGTTGATTTTAAAATGTGCATAAAGAACGTAGCCAGGGAGTTTTAGCAGGATAGTTAAAGGATTGATTACTAGATGTAATGATGGTTAGATGCTCTTTACCAAAGGTTGTATATTATCAACAAAATCATAGCTAAGCATATCCTGATTATAAACATTAAAATGTATGTCAGCTATGTTACTATTTTATACAATCCATTAAGGGTGGAAAGGGTTCTAAAAAGAAAGCCATGAAAATCTCCCATGGATCTGTTGCAGTATCTTCAATTCCTCCAAGATCAAGAGCTGGTGCAGCCAAAGATTCCTTTGCTTGGGAGGTTTGAACAAGATTGCATTTGTGATACTTTATCATTTAGCTTGTAAATGGCTTTAAGAACTGTACAGTGAGAACTACGTACCGTGGTATAATTTTTTTGCAACAAGAAATCTAATGCTACTATCTTGCAGACCATTCTGTATCTGATCTTACTTTGTCAATGGAAAATGTAATGATAAAACTAATGTGTTAATTTGCTAATATCTCAGTATTATAATTTTATTGTGATCTCTCAATGTTAAATTTATGATGGGACCCACCGTTTGTCTGTTGCAGAACTGACCTTAGATCTATAGTAAATCAACATCAATTTCTAGCATTTTGTAGGACAAAAATATATAAAACATTCATAATTCTATATATGATCTACAACATGTATAATCCATATATACTAAAGGACTGGTGGTAATCATGGACATGAAAAAGATAAACTGCCATGTTTTTAAAATTAATGTCATTTATGATGTTACCAATCCAAATACTTCTTGTTTGGTAACAGTGGCAAGTCCTTTTGCCCTTAATGGTAGTCCTACCTGGGTGGATTTGGTACTTGCGAATGATTCATCGTGTTCAATTTTAGGTAAATTTGTATCTTGTATTTTTGTGTATAGATGCTGTCATTGTTTGCCCTTCTGTAATACTATCTATGGAACCATTATACATATTGATTTGGCACATCTTTACAGGGGAAAAATCATCGTCTTGAGATAAACAAACCAAGAGAAACAAGTCTAAAGCGATCTTTGCGGATAAGTGATCTCTCTACTTCAGAGGTATGACAATTGCTTCAGAAATTTTGTTTTATTCTCATGGAACCAAGGTACACAAGTTAGTTGTGCTAGTAGACATTAGCCAATTTGAATATAATATCAAATATCCATATAGCAAAGCAATAATTTTGCTTTAGAGATTGAATACTCAAGCTGCAATATCTAAACATATTTTAAAGCATTCTGAGTTCAAAGAGTTGTTAGATAGGCGTTTTATATGGTGAATATGAATAACCATCTTCAAGGGAAAGCTTTCTAACACTGCATGAATTTATGAGCAATTGAACCCACTAATTCTACAAATTTCAGCCTGGACTAATTTCATTTTATAGCCTAAATACATTTGTTTCACACATTGAATGTGAACAAGGCCAAATTTTTCTTGTCTATTCTTGATTTTTACTTCCCCTTGTGTTTCAAACTAATGCCTCGTTATTAACATCCTTGGATCACACCTATTGTTACCTTGTGGTAGAATTTCAAAATCAATATTTTTGTATTGTTACATGACTAGAGAGATTCTGTGCGAAAGGCCCAAAGTCAATATCTGCTCAGGTGTACCATAGGGGTACTGGACAGTGTTTCTTAGTTAATGCATAGTATATATTAGTCATGAGTGGAGCAATACAGCAAGAGCTGCACTGAATGGAAGCCAACCGGGTTCGAATTGGTAACCCTCAGCTTCAAAAGCAACAGTCAAACCTCTCTGTCATCACAGCACATAAATTTGGTCAACAACTTTAAAGGTCCTTGGTATTACAACATGAAACCCAGTGGTGGAAAAGGGCAAAATTTCTTAATTGAATTTTTCTGTATGTGTTTAAGCTTTTGCGTACATCAGTACCAGATGTTTTTAAGTTAGCTCAGCAGACACATTAATGCATATAATGTATAATACTTATGAGTGGAGCATTCATGCTATATATTTTACCTGTCCATATTTATATTTTCTGTAATGTACAAGGTTTTCTCTTAAATGCATTCAATTTCTCTTCCTTGTTTTATTAACTTTCAACTGATTTCTAATCAAGTGTGACTTTTGTATCCAGTGATGCTGAGTGCTCCCATTATTGCCTCATGTTTTGTTGACAGGATCTGATCTAATTGCTAAAGACTCTGAACCATCATGTCATTTGCATAGTCTTGCTGGTGAATAGGATTATGTTTTTACATTGTCGCCTTGTCAAATCAGGTGTTCTGTGCTACAATACTCTTAAATTGAAAAGTTACTGTCACTTATAAAGGGTGAATTAAACATAACCCAACCATCTTTCACTAAAGTTGCCCAATCATAAAGTTCTGTTGTTCAAATAGGAATAGTTATTTGAATTTTTGGTTATATCTGTGTGCTTGTTTACAAAGGAATACTTTGCAGACCATCTGCATTTTTATACTTGACAAAAGTGTAGTGCCTGGGGATAGTATGTAATTTATATAATATAAAATTAGTAACTTTACCACCCTTTAAAGAAGATAATGATCCATCTGTCAATAAATTTACAAATTTTATGTTTTATATTATTTATGTTTTATATTAAGTTACTTATTATAATATAGGAAACTGTGCAGAGAATTATTGCCTCTATTGCTTGTCAGATATATGCTCACTTGCATTGTATATTGTTATCATTTTAAAACTTAGCAGTCTTACTGTAAGTTTACATTGTATCTTGGCCTTGAATATCCTTATTCTTTGTTGCCACAATATGGCTCCTGCTGATGATGTGTTTTTTAAAGACAAGATTGGTAAATGAAAAGGGAAAATAAGGTATTTTATGATCATTCTTTCAGCAGGAGGTTGTATTTAATGATTTTGTAGTGTTAAATATGTAATATTAACTGGCACACTTGTATCAAAATGTAAAGGGATTATCTTCCTCAGGCCTACCAACGAGACAAGGTTATCAACTTTGACAAAGGTTTCCGTTGTCATGAGTCCGTCCTGCTTTGAGGCAAGATGACAGAACCTTTGAGGGATTACCTGAAACTTTAGAGCCCATGCCTTATTATTGCCTTTTGAAAGTCTTCTATCAAATTTAAATTTTCCACAGGATGAAGGGGAGCAAGATGGAAACATCTACAAGGAGCAAATTAGTGAGCTTTTAGATGAAGTAGGAACTTTAAGAAATGAGGTAAATCCCTGCAGTACATCTCAGTTATTCAATGCTTTTCCTTACATCTGCATCACAGTAATGAAAATGCTCTACAACTGTAATAAGGTAGGAAAGTAAGGGAAGACAGAGAGAAAGATTAAAAGAGATAATGTTAAGTTTGGAAAGGTTTTTTTACATTTTATGGTGCTTTATTAGGAGTATAACCTTTGGCAGCACATCATTAAAGAATTGCTTATGTGCTGCCTTATATAGTTGTACTTGCAATAGGATCTTCTATTAAAAAACAATGATTGGTGACTATACTAACATTCTTGTTAGGTGTTCAATGTGACATACTTTTAATGCGTACTTTATGATGACCAGGGAGCACGACAAATGAGATTTTGAGCAACAGAATTTCTCCAAGCATTCCTGGGTTTTTTCTCATTAATCTTTTATGACACTAACAGGATTGTTTTATTATAATTGTCTATCATATAAAGGTTTTGCTTTTACGTTTCATCACAAAATGCAGAATAGGAAAAGTTGCATGTAAAAGAATGCTTGATTAGTGTCCCGGACACGAATGGTTTTTAGAATGTCATCGTGGAACGTGCCCTACATGTTGGAGATGAGTGTTCCTATTATAGGTTGCAAGAACGTGAACCAAATACTACAAGACCTCGTCTGATTGTTGTTTTTCAAATACCTTCACTCACTGCCAGAATATATACAACATTGCTAATGATCGACATCTTGAATAGCGTATGAAAGTCAAGGCTTGAAAACTCAATTATTGCATCCCGGACATGTCGATAAGTGTTCCCACTTTACTTTTCTTCCAATTGAAAAAACATGGTAATAAAGAAAGAATAATTGTGGATCATAATTGGATCATACTAAAGTAATTTGCGGGTGACAATGGGTAACTGATTGGAAGCCCTTTTTGCCAAAATCTCAAACTCCTGGGTACCGCTTTTTATTTTTACTTCTAACATTCCTTAATACTTGATCTGTTTAATACTTGTTTTGATTATGAAAAGTGTCAGCTTGTGCCATATGACTGTTGGTTTTTTGTTCTGATTTAAGTTGAGCTGACTTTGATATTAGCAAGTTATGATCCTGTTTTTTGTGATTTTCTTGGTGAGAGTAGGTTGAGTTGCAGAAGAGTTCTCGTGTGAGCAGAAAGAAAGACGAACAGATCGATGCATCACGTGTTGTAATTGAAGAACAGGAGAATGAACTTGAGGTATTCCTTTCAGTTCCGTTCATTTATGATTTTATGATTTTCCTTTGTTAGCTCTCGTTGTACTACCACTAGCTGTCGTGTGCCATATTTTATGTCCACTTGTGAGACAACCACCTGATGAATGGATTTTCTCCCATACATTTTATCCGTAGCAACTATTTTTAATTTTTTTTTTATGTTACGCAGAAACTTTAGTCCCTGATCATTTCAATAATTTGTTCGGTGCAGGTGGTATGCAAATATGATGTAGTGCTCTCTTTAAATCAGTTTGCATCTCTCCTTACTCCTGATTTAATTTCAATCGGAGTTTTCCTTTGCTAAATAACGTGTATTACGCGATACTTTGATTTACATAGAAACAGACAAAATTTAAGTAGGTAATTGTAGTAATATGGTCTGATTGCAATTACCTGGTTCGAATTTTTCCCTGGATCATTTTATTTTGAAAAAAGTGTAAATTGCCACAAAGTACAATGACCACTGCTATGTAAAGAACCATATAAAAAAGAGAAGAAAAAACAATGAGACAGAACAAGTGAGTAAGGAGAATGAGAAAGCTGTATTTTGAACTTGAAGCTGTGAGGAAGAGATTACCATTCAGTACGTAATGAGTTCCTAATTTTTGGAGTTGCAGTAAAGAAGCTATTTGACAGCGTATGGATAGTTTGATGAATGGCTGGTCGTTTACTGAAATGCTTTGAGTGTTTATGTGAGAGAAAACCACTCGTTAAAGTATTGGCTCAGAAATATTAATAGAAAATTGCAACAGGAGCGGCAGGCCAGCGACAAGGCAGAGGATCCAGTATATGATGCCATGTTAAAGCTAATTACATTTCAAGTTATAGACTTGATTTTGTCTCGCATTGCTTGGTAGGGGGTCAACGTTTCCCACGAAGCAATTTTTTATATGGCTTATCATTAAGCTGAATTAAGGAAGACGAGGACCAATAATATAACGGGCTTTCATGCACCTTCTTCTCAGGTTACTCATAACTTGATTTATCAACTCAAAGTGACGAATGCCCCTCTTTTTGTCATGCAATTGTGAATAATGGTACTTGTAACAGTGTATTCTTTCCACTGTGCAGCATTTTGTTCAATTTATGGTAGCGTATGAAAAACAAAGTATAACCTAAGTGCGACAAATGTCTCTTGTCTCTGGCTTGAAGCAGCACGCTTAATGTTGCTGATACTTCTTCACTTGTATCTAGGGGTACAAATCTGAACTTGGCGTTACTATGAAAGAAAATGAAAAATTAAGGCATTCGGTGGACAAGTTAAAAGATGAAATGGAAATGTCCAGGTAATTATTTGGAGAAATTTTCATACTTTTACCTACAATGTGTGTTCAGCCATCATTATTATTATTCTATTGTATGACCGGGCAATGTATTACACCGATTATACATTTTTTGCACCTTTCAATGATTTGTCCATTTTCAGCCCTACAAAACCTCAGCTGTATTGTTAAGCTCAAACTGCAGCATAAGACCAATGAAAGCTATTTTTTTAAATTCATGATTTTTGTTTCGTTGGAAGTTTTTTCTGTTATGACAAAAATTATGTCTTCGCCTAGCAAGTAGGGCTTCCTTGGGAGTATTGTTGTTCCACTTGCTGTTGCTTCGTAACATTAAAAAGCTACATAATGAACTAATATTTCTACTTAAAAAACCCCAGCTAATGTTAGTGCACTAACAGCGCAATCTGGTCACACATCCTAAAAACTTTTTTAAGTTGCCAGTGAACAAGGCACGCAAACATGTCAAGTAGGCGGCATTCTCGTTCAAAATAGGCAATTCTACGACCATTTTGAAGAGGAAATGAAAGAGCATATGTAGTATTATTTCTTGGGCTCCCTTCTCTCATTCCTTCATGTGTCAAAACCTTTATTGGTCGAAATTTTACCGACAGATTGTTGTTGTACAAACACTGCAGTTACAGGTTTCGTATTTTATAAATGATATACTAATGTGTCGGTATTTGATTGCTTTGAATCGATTATTTCTCTTTTAAGTAATTGTATTTCGCCATGCTTTGTTCTTTGTATTTCCTTATTACTGTTTACCTTTATTCATTCCTTAGTGGTATACAGTAAAATGAATTCTTGTTCATCGACATGTTATTCGCACTTCATTTTTATTTAATTTATAGATCGGAAGCCGAACACTTGGGAAATGAGAAAATGGCTTTGCTTAGAAAGCTAGTTGAAACAGAGCAAGATTCCAAAGCAGCCGCAGTCGAAATATCAAAACTTAGAAACAATGTTCATTCTTTGAAAGAGGTTTGTGGCAGTTGGTGTATTAAATTTGTATTAGTTATTATTACTATACATCTTTATGTACTAAAATACTATCCGTGCCAACGGTGGATTGACGTAACAATTATATGATGTACCAATGTTGATATACAAATCATCTTTATGGTTTACAATGTATAAAATCACACTGGCAGTGATGGTAAAACATACTATTGATATCAAGAGGTTGTCTATCAGCCTACATTTTTCACGCAGTAGATCGTTTTGTTGAGCACACATATTTGCTTTTATGGACATGGGTATATGTTTAACTATTGTAAACGTGACTGTGCCTAAACTTGAAACTAGATTTCAAGACTGGATTTGCTTCAATTACTACGGTATGTGTTATACAATGAATGATTTCCATTGAGTCCTCGCCATCAACAGAGCAGCTCCGTAATTTCATGGTTACTTCCTGGTGCTTGGTTTTGAATGTAATTATTTATCGCTTTCGTTTTCGGGTACAAAGCCGTAAAATATGACGTAAGTAAATTTTAATGCAAGACTTTGTAATTACATAAGAGACTAGACTGTCTGAGGATAGATATTTGGCGGCGGCATGCCCTATGTCATAAAACATAGCCGTGTTTATGCCGCATTGGTAACGTAAACATTGCCTGATGATTAGGAAAGTCCTTCGCCGAATGCATTCTAGAAAATATAGTTGTCTTCTAATTCTTAATCCTTTTGGAAACGTGGAAATAATGTATAGCTAATCGATCACTACTTTTTCTTTACTTATGCCAGGATAAAAAGCTCACTACGAAAGACCTTAAAAGACTTGAGCGTCATCGGGGAGATTTATTACAAAGACTTCAAGATTTTGAGGAAACGAACAGAAATTTACGAAAGTTGCTTCGAGCGGCTCATCGGAGGGAGGTAGCTCACAAATTTAACACGTTTAGTGTTGGAAAAGACAGAAGTGTAAATTCAGCCGTGTGAAATGTAACATTGGTGGTATTCCCCCGTAGGGAAGTTATTACGGTGTAATCTAGTGTTATTTGCAACCTGTTGGAATTTCTGGGCAGAACGAATGTCACGCAATTCGATAACAAAGTAATTTGTCTGGGAAATGAAATCCTTTTGAAGATTTGAAACCCGGATTTTTGTTTGGAAAATTTGATTAATTTTTTAATTTGAGAATCGATGATCAGAGTTTATGAATTGTAAAAATAGATGTTTCGTGACTTCTGTTGTGAATTGATTGAAACAAAGACAATCACTTAAGATTTCACTATGAATGATTACCAGTTACTTTTTGTATAATAAGCTTATTTCTACTATCATAGCCACTTCTTATATACATTATAGGGGAATCAAAGCCATAATAAGTATGCATAAAATATATTTAACCTGATGTCAAAAGTGTCCTTATCACATCAAATAAACTGTTGTGTAATATACGTCACAACGCTTATGTTAAGAATTCACACTGTGTATGTACCTCATCCTGCTTCTGTGTTGCAATGAATTCTCGTCAACGTCACACGTTACCACTCTATTATGGTAGATGTAGGTTTACCCTATTGCTGACTATGGCACTTCTTGCTTCCTATCCAAAATAAACATTGCTCTCAAGTTGTCATTTTTATTTTAAAAGTCACTCAAGGAACTGCCAACGTCCTTGATTAATTTTGAAGTTTAAATGATAAAGCTTTGGCACTTACATCGACATTTTTTTTAACTTGTATAGTTTACTTGTTTAATCCCTTTCTTTTGATTTCTCGTAATTTGTATCATTTAAAATTTATTTCGCAGTCATTTGTAACGTGTACCTGGTTTTTCTTATTACAACATCGTCACTGAGCTTATTCATTGCTATATATGTCGGTAATAAATAGTTGATATTTTGAGACAAATTTGAATATGCGTTCTCATAAAGTCTCGCTTTTTTTCTATAGGAGGAAGAGGAAAAAATAGCTGACCAACGCAACGTGCTTGTAGAAAAACTGACAGAGACGGAGAAGAAGTTACGGGTAATTGTTTACGTTTAAGGATCAATGTATGGCTGAACAGGTGGTATAAAGGTCCATGTTAACTTCATCTGAAGTTGGACTATTAACAGCGCACGCAAGTCTTGCTCGTTAGGAAGCAGAGGTAGGATTTTCACAGAACGTGACCGTGATGATAAGCCAGAAAGAATGAAAAAGGGAACTTTTGAGGTCTCGTCTTCTGAATCCAGAAACAACCCGAAATTTTTGAGCTCCTTGCAGGCAATAAGAGCTATTAAAATCTTATAATAAAAAAAGAATGAACGATTCTGTACTATTTTTGTACCAGGTTTCCTAAGCGGCATTCATAACGCTGATCTTAAAAAATAGCACAGACCAGCTGTCCAACTAATGGAAACTTTCTGGCCGTAAACCAGGCCTTGATTTAAGTGAGTAAGAAAACGATCCTAGAAAGAAGATCACGCGTGCAATGTCTTCATTTACACGCTGACGAAATCCTAAAATATATTTTTATCTTCTACCAATGCAATGCCTTCATATACACGCTGGCGAAAATCCTAAAATATATTTTTATCTTCTAGCAATGCAATGTCTTCATTTACACGCTGGCGAATTCTTCGATATTAAATTCAAGCGCAATGCGGTGGCATCAAAGATGTTTTCGTTTGTTTTTTTCTTCCTGTGTAAACGTTTCTTTGTTTTCTTCTCGCGCAATCATGTTGAACGAATACGTCACTTTACCCGAAAGTATATATCACGCATAGGATCAAGTGTACAACGTAATGGTCGACAGTGAATGAATAATGATGTATTAATGTTAATAAGTATTAATATGAATTCATTACTTAGTAAAGCTGTATGTTTCGGCTGAAACTGGAGCAAGAACGGATATTCCGAGCCAGCCAAATACTTGTCTATTGGGCTATATGTTGCTTGAAGAACACATGAAAAGCTTGGCCATAATTATAATTTTGCTCCTGTTTCTCTCGTCAGTTCACTGTCTACGCCGATCTACAAGTCGTCTACTGCTTAAACGAACTTTGACCGGCGTTTCTCACAAGAACCACCAGATTACGACGTGAAATGCAAGTTGCTTTAAAAAATACTGGTGGTCCTTACCGGGATGCTGAGGTGGTGCTTATAACTTGAAAATTTTCATTGTTTGCTGCACCAGTACTCGATCGAATTCTGAAGTCAAAATTTATTGGGGCCCTATAGGCACAGAACTATGACAAGAGTTGTGGGTGGCAGCCACCCTCATAAGATTAAGGAAAGTCTGGCTAAACTATTATAACGTGTCAATGTGATGATACTGATGGTAAAACTGTTAACGGTGGTTGTGACGGTGATTGTGTCAGAGGTGATGTACAAGATGATGGTGGTAGTGGTGGGGATGATGATGGTGGCGATGGCGTTAGTGTTGGTCGTGGTCATATGTACCCTTGTGTTCACCATCGAGTATTCCCAAGCTTAATCCGATGTATACGTTTTACATTTTTACCTACGGAGGGAAAATCTGTTGCTCCTTGTTTTTAATTATTTATTGCAATATAAACAGTGTTAATTTCACGTTTCTGCCCCTTAGGAAAGTGAGTTTGGTAAGGAAGAACGCGACAGACAGATCGAAACATTGATTTCACAAGTCGAAGCCGATAAGGTAAGATCAAATGTTTGATGCCATCTTTGAAACTCGTTTCAGTAATCAACGAGTCAACTAAGGCATCTAATGTATATCTAAGGCGAAGACTTACTCAACTAAGCTATCTAATACATGCCTGGACGAAGACTTATTGATCTAAGGCATCTAACGTATATCTAAGCAAAGACTTATCCATCTAAGCCATCTAATGTATATCTAAGCGAAGACTTACTCAACTAAGCTATCTAATACATCCCTGGACGAAGACTTATTGATCTTGGGCATCTAACGTATATCTAAGCAAAGACTTATCCGTCTAAGCCATCTAATGTATATCTAAGCGAAGACTTACTCATCTAAGCCATCTAATTTATATCTAAGCGAAGACTTCCTCATCTAAGCCATGTGATGCATATCTAGGCGAGTAGTTACTCGTCTAAGCCATCTAACGTATATCTAAGTGAAAACGTTTTCATCTAAGGCATCTCATGTATGTCTAAGCGAAGACTTATAAATCTAAGGCATCTGAAGTATATCTAAGCGAAGACTTATTCATCTAAGCCATCTAATGTATATCTAAGCGAAGACTTACTCATCTAAGCCATCTAATTTATATCTAAGCGAAAGCTTATTAATCTAAGGCATCTGATACATCTCTTAGGCGAAGACTTCTTCATATAAGTCATCTTATGTATAGCTAGGCGAGGAGTTACTCGTCTAAGCCGTCTAACGTATATCTAAGCGAAAACGTTTTCATCTAAGGCATCTGATATATATCTTCGGCGAAGACTTCCTCATCTAAGTCATCTTATGTGTAGCTAGGCGAGGAGTTACTCTTCTAAGCCGTCTAACGTATATCTAAGCGAAGACGTATTCATCGAAGGCGAAAACTTACTCATTTAAGCCATCTAATGTATAGCTAGGCGAAGACTCGCTCATCTAACCCATCTAATGTAATGTATGTCTAAGGCCAAGAGTTGATCCATATTTCCATCTACAGTTAGAATACACAAATTTATTGCTATTGTAGTCCATTTGCTCATCATCATTTGGAATATTTTACATGGACCCAAGATGCCATTATTGGCTGATTTCTGTCCTTTACTAGTCTATTGGCCTTAAAGTATAACTGCTTTCTTGTTTTTCACTTTCAGGAACAGGCACGGGCTTTTGATGAACTTCAGAAAACTATGGAGGCAACCCGAGCACATTTGCAAGGGCAGTTACGGATTAAAGAACAAGAAAATAGCAGATTGTCTGTTCGAAACAAGGTATTTCAGCACTCGTTTAGCCCGAGGTTGCTTGGATTTTATATAAAATTTCGAACCATTTCTTATACATAACTGTAAACGAAGGAATAATTACATGCTTTATACTTCCACATACACGCAATCTTTGCAAACCTAGAGGTTTCTGTATATACCAATGTATAGCCTATGGCTTGGCTAAGCAGTGCAACCCCGTTTCTCTCTTTTATCTTCATTATTTATGCTTAGTGAGTACAAAGGATTAGTTTTACCTTTTTTGTGCCTTTTTTGTGGTGTGGCTAGATATGTATTCAAATATATATTGAAACCATTGAAACTAAAAATTTGAGACTGTGGACTTTGATCTCTCACTTACAGACATCATATCAAACCAATAAAATGCTCAATTCAGTTTATTCCTTAGCGTTGTAGGTTGAAAGGGTATCTTAGCGTGATAACCCTGTTGTCTCCAGTCCGCTCTGTCACTCATCCGTCTGAGGCAGGCACCGATACTCAGCTCGGTACATCCTGCAGTATTGTTGATGCGTTGTATCTTTGGTCTGTGCCACGGACCGGTTCCCACAATCGTTTCTTGTAGAATAGTGTTGGAGAAAATTTCTGATTATCCTGAGATGAGGCCAAACCATTGATGTTTTCTTCCGTGACGGGAACAGCTAAGGTTTCGTGGGACCTGATGAGGTTTTGATTTAGTTGCTCAGTAATACATTGGAGGGATGGGGAATGTATCAGATCCGTACGAGCTCTCTATTGCAGCTTATCTCAAATGTTTAAGTCCTGCTCTTTATTCCTTTACTTTAAAGCTATTCGCTGCAAAATATCTCCAAGACCAAGGGAATGTGTGTAGTGTTTACTTTTCAAGCAAACTTTTTACAGATCAAATCTTGTTGCCCACTGTTTAAGTTGTATTCCAAAGATTTATCTGCAGATATTTTC
>JANTCA010022787.1:0-23395 GCA_024741275.1 Chironex yamaguchii
TCTATCTATCTATCTATCTATCTATCTATCTATCTATCTATCTATCTATCTATCTGTCTGTCTGTCTGTCTGTCTCTTTCATTTTGTCTGTAAATGATGTAGCTATTATGCTATCTTTTGTCTACTGGCTTTCTCTCCTCTGTCTGCATTTCTCTGTTACCCCCATGTGCAATTGACATTTTTCTTTTTTCGATGCTTTCTTTTTCTTTCATTTATATTCTACGTGGTTTAAGCTTTTTCGCCTCATAGCACGCTTTTTCTCCCAAGTCTTATAACTGAAAATTACTAGACAAAATTCTTCGGGCATGGATCGTATCTTGCGACTGAAACTTTTGTCTTAGATTTTGAATTTAGTTTTGTGACAGCTGAGTGGTTAAATATCCTTGTCTGTTAAGATGGGAACTTGGAAAAGGAGAGAAGCTCTAAGTTACATGGTCCATAAAGTCAAATTCAAAGTCAAGTATCTTTCTCTCACTAATTTCTGTAAGGAGGCGTCCATTTCTGTTTCCTTTGTCTTCGGGTAACATAACTATGTAATCAGGGTGATACTACAGTATGGTCCTTACCCATTGGTAGTGCTGTATGTTTAACTTCCTTAATGTACCTCGTACGTACTTGCTAGGCAAGGAAGCATTAGGTATCATTTATACAGACAAAACGGACAGTTATTAGGATTTTAAGGTGGGACCTTTATCGATAAAGCATAGCACTTACTTATTACTGCTGTTAATTATATATTTTAGTTTGAGAACAAAAGCTTAGTTTTTATGAAAAGTGTGATACTTCGCAGAGCCAAGTCGATTTACATGGGCCTGTTCTCACTGACGCAAAAATCATAATGAAGCTATTCCCCTTTTGCTATTCCCCATCTTTGAAGCTGGTATATGTTTGCCAGGTAGTTGTTTAATTGGTACTGTGCGAACACTAAAATTTGAAACACGACCAAGTGTCATACTTTGACTAAAGCATCAAAGGTGCCATTGTAGATCCTTGAAGCAGCAGTTTTTCATGAAAAAGTAAGATTAACAAGGATGACACTAGAAGGCTTGCCATTTCCGCTGTCATCATTCAATTAGAATGTCTGTTAAAATCCAAGCTTGCAAATGGTTTACACTGAGTGACTGGTAGACAACTGCGAAAGACGAGCCCCAATTTTTGCCCCGCACTGATCTGGATCACTTTTTTGGTAATAAAACATTAACAGTGAGGAAGTCTTTTGGGAGATAATCCAGTTATCATATTAGGTAATGATAGCTTTATTAACTAACAGGGAAATTATTGTGGGAAGAGCCCATGTTGTTTCAATAATCATACTGGCTTGGTGCAGGCTTGCGCTCTTGGAGTGCTTCTAGTTTGTATTAGTTTGCAATTCTTAAATGTTTTCTCGTTTGTAACCAATGTTGTTTCTTTTTTGTAGATGGTAAATTGATTGTCACCACATCCTTTGACAGGACATTTAAATTGTGGGGCCCAGATTATTTAGTGTAGGCACGTCTGCAATGGAGTTTAAGAGTATCTAAATGTATAATGCTCTCCGAGGCTTCAGGAGATGTAAGTGGATCGTACGAGGACGGCGGAGGGCCAAGGTAAGGGTTTTGGGCTTGTTTGTTGGAAACAGATGCGAAGACACGTATTTACCTTCATTAAAGAGTATATGACAAAAACCAATGGTCAAAATGACCGGATTCAGTTTCAATCGGTCTCGAGATTCGACTTGAAGATTGATATACGTGGACAAGTGTATCATAAAGTGTCCTTCACACGAGGAATGTTTATTCTGGTGATGTCGTGTTGTTGGACCTCAATCGATGGTCGATGGTGGGGGAGCCCAGCTCCGAATAGTGTGAAGACCAGTTACGTCACACCGCTCTATGACTGTTGTTTGTATTGACGACGTTCAGGGAATGCTTGCAAGTCCGCGATCTTCTCAGGAGCTGTTAGGAGAAGGAGCTCACCATTCTTCCTGGCGTGTCGTTTTAGCCGGACAGAGCCGTTATCCAGGGATCGGCAGGAAGAGGCAGCACTGCAGGAACGACCGTTCCAGAGCTCCAAGAGTTATCGTGATTGTAGTCTTAAACGTCGGCCAAACGACTCGGTTTTCTGTCGGTCATCCATTCGCTCTTTCACTCGACATTTGATGTCACAATAGCGATATGTCACGAATTGTTGCGAGTTGCTTGCTGGGCAGCTGTCTCGATAATTCACAATACTGTATTTACCATGGCGTGTTGGCGCAGGAAATAATCAGTCCGTGCACGTGCACTGCCTGGATAAATCGAGAACACGGCCAACCATGTTTAGGTGTAAATGGTACGTCTGAACACCAAAAAATTAATGCCAGATACCTAATCTTTTTTCATTCAGATAAAACACAACTCCAAACCCCTTACTCTCGACAAATTACTAAGTGAATTGACCATTTACATATTTGTTTAGAGAATAATCAATTTTAAACCTGAGTCGTGTGCCCAGAGCTTTTTGCATGGAATATTGTATTATGAAAGGTTGATGTAGCTCGAATGAGTAAAGTTTGCACGTTATTTACCAAGTGTAACAATTTCCCCCAGTCTACATAGTTTTGTGTTTGCTTCATCATGTAAAACGCGCTCAAGGTACCGGCATGGAATTTTGGACAAGCTTAAAAATAACTGCAAAAGTTCATAACTATATTTTTTCCATTTTTGTTGTTTGTTGACAATGGTCTTTTTCTTTAAGTGTTGAGTGTTTCACCTAAGTATAAGCATGGAAAGTCTCACAGCGTCATTCCGCTTGGGAGCTGTCGTATAGAGGAACTTATCCAGATATTTAGTTTAGACAGCTATTTCGGGATTCCCGTATTTCTTGCTATCGTTTTATAAATATAAGTGGGTAGAAATTTATATTTTTTACAAATAGCTTATTAAAGTGTCTATGTTCCCCAATATTTAATGACCGAGGTTCCCCAAGCAAAATTTTGGCAAGGGCCCCATAGTGCTCTGTCGCCCCTCTGGATATGAATACATTTAAAGAGGAATATTTTGCCAAAATTTAGTTACCAAATCTCACTTTGTCGATCCCAAATCTCACTTTGACGATGCCGAATCTCACTTTGTCGATGCCGATTCTCACTTTGCCGACCCCAGATCTCACTTTGCCGATGCGAAATCTCACTTCTTCGATGCCAAATCTAACTTTGGCAATACCAGATCTCACTTTTTCGATGCGCAAGGGCACGAAAAGTAAATAAGTGCTAAAAAGTGTTGAATTTCTAAACTGACAACACGGCAGCTAATTCGTATATCAACATGTTGACCGCTGATTCGCACCTATTGACAGGCTATTTAACACCTTCCCTCTCCCCTCGTACGGTTCTTATGCTTGTGGTAATGATAAAAATATAAACGGCCAAGTTGTACTTTTACTTTCCGGATGGTTCCTTGATAAGGCAATTTAAAGAGAACAAAGTTTTAGCTCTTAGGTAAACAAGTCGATGCTTAACTTTGCAAACGCGTCATTTTTTAGAGATTAAGGGTAAATGAGTTGTGAAGAAATCATATAAGATGAATTGAGAGTTTCCAGAGTTAGCTATGAGTTTTGTTTTCATCTACATGGTCGCCTCGCTTGCTTTTAAATGTGCCTTCTGTCCGAGAATCATATAATGTAGGAGGGTCTAGTGTGCTCAGTAAATAATTTCCACTTCTCCGGATTCCTTATTGGTTAACAAAGGACAGGTTAAACTTAAGTCGGCCAGAAATTGTAAGTAGATATAAATTGTGAAAATTTTTAAAAAATAATTATTAGTTTTCAATCGGCTTCTCAAAAGGATAAATTTTTCAATTAAGCTATAGGAGACATAACAACTGGGGTTTCCCAGTGAGGATCTCCCCAATAGCTATGGTTTTATGAATGCGGTAATTAGCAAATACGGTAAATCCTTCATTGAGTGTAGTGATTTTATTACATTTTTGGTGCTGCACTTGATCGTGGGTGGCACTTATTCTAAGGGTGGTGCAGGGCAGTTGAAGTAGGGGTGGAAGAAGGTATTGAAGTACTTGGAGAATGTGGACATTGCATAAAGGCAGGCTTTAGACTATCAATACTGACTTTGACCATGTAAGTCAATAGTGTAGAATTTCTCTGAATGGGAAAGAATTTTGAATGGGTCAGTGTATGGGGGGTCCATCCTTTCGTAGAAAAACGTCTGTAGCAGCGAGCAAACTTTGTTGAAGGTGAGGAGACTGTGGTTGATGGCGTGGGGGTGTAGCAGACAGCTGTTGCATTGCCTCGCGTAAACGTGCAACATAATCCAGTGAGGGTACTTGGTTGTGAGCCTGTGAAGGGGTAAAATTTGTCCAGGTAAACAAAGAGTTGTGCCAAAAGCGAGCTCAGCACAAGAACATTCCAAATCAGCTTTGACAGTAGCACGGATGCCAAGACGAATATGCGGTAGGGATTCAGTCCATTGGTGGGGAAGAGGTTGAGCTTTTAAACCGGATTTCAACTGGCTATGAAAACGTTCAACTAAACCATTGGCTTTTGGATGGTAGACAGTGGTTCGAATCCGAGTTGTACCAAGCAAGTGAGGGAGGGAGGTGAATAAAGAGGACTCAAATTGAATACCACGGTCAGTTGAAGGAGTTATAGTTGAAGGAGTTCCAAAAAGTGCGAACCAGTTTGTAACGAAGGCTTTAGCAACAGGTCGGCAGAAATATCCCTGATAGGCACTGTTATGGGCCAACGGGATGAAACGGTCGATACAAGTGAATAAATAGGCATAGCCATTTGAAGAAGGAAGAGGACCAACGATATCAATGCGCATGTTATGAAATCTGGCATCTGGGAGGGCAAAAGTTCCAAGGGGTTTTCGCGTGTGGCCATGAATTTTTGCTCTTTGACAGAAGAGACGTGGAACTGGCCCAAATACGAACATCTTTGTTCATTCCAGGCCGTACATAACGGGCTGCAATGAATTTCTGCTTAGCTCGTATGCCTGGGTGAGATCAAGAATGCAAGGCATCAAAAATGGCATGTCGGAGAGCAGAAGGAACCAGAGGTCTTTGAGTACAAGTAGACGTATCACACTTGAACGTAACAGAGCTGTTGGGTAGGGGAACATCGGTCAACTTCAGGATAGGCATACGGGAAGTGTCTTGGAGAGTATGATAAGAGATTTGTTGGGAGGCCGTCTGTTGAAAATCAAGAGGAGGGTTGGACAAAATTGTGAGGGTACTGCATTCAATACGGGAAAGAGCATCAGCAACCACGTTATCAGTCCCTTGAATATGTCGAATGTCATTGGTAAATTGGGAGATGTAGTCCAAATGTTGAATTTCACTGCTTGATCACTTGAAGGGGAATAAGAGTCGTCGTAAAGATTAAGTACAAAGATTTCTTAACCTTGGCTGTCCAGTGGATTCAATAGTCAAGTGACCCATCAGTTGGCAAATTCGAAGCACAATGATCCCGTGACCCTTTCTAAAGGACAAGCCGCTCATGCATCAGGAGTCCACTTTATTACGCTTTTCTTTGCCAGTGCTATTAAATTTACTTCCTTTGTCTCATTATGAACTCCCTCTCCTTCCAGCATCCCAGACAGTTCCAGAAAATTTTAGTCAAACTCCGACTTCGACGTGCTTTTATAAAGTCACAAGTGGCTTTTATTCATACCTCGTTGAAAGAATGCCGTGCACCCAATAAAACTTATAACAGACTGGGCGCTATTTCCCAAGTCCTTTGAAGACATTGCTCTGTAATTACAAGCTGAGCAGCAATGCTTTGTTATAACATTAGCTTTGTGATAAGGGAGAAAATCAGAGGACTTTGTACCAGCAAAAGGTTGATCTAAAAGCGAGGAAAATAAACAGTTCTATTGCTTGTAGATCAGTGCATTAGTGTATGGTTTCGGAAATCCTATTAATTGTCGACTCAGTGGAAGCTATGGTTGTTTGAAGTTTATCATATTTGAGTCGTAAGCTCTTTCTGAGCTCTTTCAGAAAAGCTTACGACTCAAGACCTGAAAAACGTCAAACATCCATCAGTGTATGGCTTATGTAAGTACAAGAGATCTGTCTTATTTGAGTACAGAGGTTTGGGTAGCAATGCAGGATGTTCATCAGAAAATGGTGTGGTCTCCTTGAGACTCAGACGATCTCACTGCCCTTAGAGTACAGAGTAGACCTAGCTTAAGACCGATCAAGTTACAAATAGGGTGGAGAAGATTTACCATAAAAGTGCTTTTGAAAAACTCCAGCACACGGATTTTGTGAGAGCTGCTCAAGAGGAGAATCCAAGTCAACTGCGAGAGGCACAGAACGTCGTCCCCAGCGAACAAATTTTTTTAGCGTTTCGAGTGGGATCTCGAATATTGTGTTTAAGAACAATGGATTGCCTGGTCCCCGCGAGCACGCAAATGGATGTGAAGGCCGTCTTAAGATCTTAAAACCTGAAGGAGGTGAATCTGAAGCCTAGTTCTGATACGTATGATAGATCAGATCTTTGTGACGGACAGGTTCACATATGTCGTAAATATCGTAAACATCGCTATAATATCAAATCTAGTTCTATTTTGGCGCAATTTAAGATAACAAGATTCAGTGAAGAAAAGCCTAAAACACGTCCCTGTGTATTACAGTCTAACGTTCACATAAGTGGTAAAAATCCGAGTCGATCGGGGACTGTCGGGGACGGATCAGAAAACTAGAAACGCTTCTGATTTTTACGATTCTTATGACGTGCGACTGGGATCGTGAGAGGCAGGCTGTTAAGAATCGGAATCGAAAACAATCCCGACTTTGACGATTATTGGGACATATGAGAACTAGGTTTAAAGAAAGCTGGAGCAACCTGAATAACGACGAGTTATACAGCAAGCAGGGACGGTGCAGAGCAACACGGAAGTAATAACCAAAGTTTGTTCGGGTCAACAAGAGAAAGGCGGGGTGGGTGTGCAATTTCAAATCCCCCGTGAGTTACTCGGTAACAGGCTAGATTTAAGATGAGCGAAACTGTTTGGCTTAAGACGTATAAAATTTGACTGATGTTGAATTTTAGTAGCGAAACCTGATTTCAAAATATGAATTGGAAGGCCGGCGAAACGAAATTTAAAGGGGGGGGGTCATTCACAACGTTATAAGAAATATATAAAGAACATGTTTTGTGGAATCAATCATAAAATAAGATAAGTGTATAACATTTTCGAAAGTGCAACATCTGATAGCAATTTGCGGAGAAACTTAATTTGTCAAGTCAGTTCGGCACACCAAGTCGGAGGAGTGAAACTGTCCAAAATAGTGCTTTCTCTGATCATTATATCTAACGAGTTCATTAGCAACTGCGACCAGACCCAAAGCATCTGTGAACTCCTTACGAACGTTAAGCAGGGCCAAGGCATTAAATCTTTTGCTAGACATGGTTGATCTTAGCCACATCTTCAAGCGTCTTGCTGTTGAAAAGGAGCGCTCTGGAGTGCAACATGTAGCAGGATTGATCACGAGCAACCTCAACAAGGTAAAAATATGAGGCAGCAATTCCCTGTGAAAGTCCTTGAGTGCATGTACACTTTCGTGAAAGTCTCTGAGACGGTGTAATCCTCTCGCATTTAGTAGTGTCTTCAGAGTCGCTCCTTCGACTTCCAGTGCATTAAAATTGATCTCGCTCCCGTACAAGGCCAGGACGTCCTCGAATTCAGAATTGCCATTATAGCTACTGTCCACTTGACTATGAATCAATATTTGTTCCAGTTTCATGAAAAATGCAAAACTGGGTTGATCAAATCTGTTTCGAATGGAATGGATGATTATGTCAAGCACATTATAGAATTCTATTCTAAAGCTGTCCTTTCCAGTCTCAGGGAAGAAAGACGTGTCACCACTGTTCTGTCCTCATCCTTGCTCAGTGGACGGTCCTTCGACCCGGAAATAGTTATGCAACGCTCTGTAGTTGGGCATTTTCCGTTTTCGTGGCAGAGTTGGCTTTTGCACGAATTCATACTGCGTTGCTTTTTGAAGGGTGATTTCGTAAAAGCAGTCTGCAGACTCCTCCGATCTCATTGACTCAGGAGTTTTGAGTGTCATCAGCGCTGTCTCTTGGCTCTCTAGTGCTGATATGCTTTCTTTCTGCAATGCCTTCGACAAGTTATCAATCCAGGCGTGCACTCTATGCGCCAGGTGAAGTCCATAGAAATCTAAACAGGGTCATTTGAGATCTACAACCTATTATTCGTGATTTTGTCTCCATATCAACCTTGCCTTGAAGACAAATGTCCCACAGCGGCATGAGTTTCTTATAATTGGACATGATCCTCGATAGAGCAGTGGCCTGGACAGTCCATCTTGTTGTGCTCAGCTTTGAGATAGATGGTGATGATGAATTTTCATCTTCCTCGAACTCATACACCTCGTCAGTACTAATGAAGATGTTCTCTCTCTTGGGTGAGAAGTTAATCAATACAGTGATTTCGGAAACTGTGTCCATTACACCACTCAAAATTTTATTTGCTTTTGTAGAGTCTTTTACAGACAGATTTAGTGAGTGTCCATGACAATGTGTCTACAGTGCTCTAGGTTGCAAATTTTTGATTTGCTTGGCAACTCCAGATTTTGATCCTAGCATATTGCTTGCCCCGTCGTTAGTTTGGCCACACAGGTTTGCTAAAGGCAGGTTTAAACGGACCAGAGCATCTTTTATTGCGCTCACAATGGTCTCACTTTTTATATTGGGTATTTCATAAAATTCCAGGAAATCCTCATGCTCCGTCAACGACTCATCGGCCCATCTGACGCACAGCGACAACTGCTGCTTATTGGCAATAGCCGCACATGATCTAAAACACTCATCGCACATGATCAAAAACACTCGTTGCACATGATCTAAAACACTCATCGCACATGATCTAAAACACTCCTCGCACATGATCAAAACACTCGTTGCACATGATCGAAAACAATCCATTCTGAACGCGAATTTCATTTAGTATTTTACGCAGAACTTGGTTAGACATTATGTTTTAAAGCTCGTTGTGGTAATCATGGTGTGTAACGTTTTTCTCCGGATATTTTCGATTTCAGTCTGTCGGCTATGTAAGGATGATCCTTTGAGCGGAGAAGCAGCAGCTGTGTGAAGTTGTCGTTGCTGTCATCGTCTCCTCTGATAGCAATTCCCTGCCGACCCAAGTACTGGAGACACTGGATGATAACCTTGAGATAATGATGTTCCTTTTTTTGTTTCTGAATTTCAGGAACGCTGTTCATAACAGCTACATCCCTGCATTTTGGAACAGTAACCTGGTATGTTAATGCAGCTTTGTGGCATTTACTTTTCCCATGATCAGCAAAGCATTTTGGGGCCTTTATCCGGTTCTTGAATCCTGATATGTAAGCAGGATCTTTGTTGTGTTCGGCAGTCACCTTTTGCTGGTGTGTCATACAGTAGAAGCAGAAAAGGGCATCCGCAGCAACATCATAATGAAGCCAGCGAAAGTCACGAAACCATTGATGCTGACTGTGGCGTTCTCGTTGTCCAAACGTGGAGGCGGGGAACTGAAAACTTTCATGAGGACGATATTGCTCTACTATCCCTCGAGCCGATTTAATGGATATGGTTTCAGACTCATTCGAAATCAAAGGTGCATACCGGATCAGATTCGTTTGATTCAGCTGGAGAGACGTTCGTGGGTTGTCGCTTACTCTTGTTAAAAAAATCATGTATGGACGCAGACTTCGACATATAAGTTAACAATATCTCTGGCGCCTCGTAAACTCCAAGCATTAACTCACGAAACCACGATGATTTCAGATTTGTTGTACGGATGTGGCAAATGCAAGCAATTAACATTGCAACAATGCCCCCCCCCCGCCCCTGAAAGGTAAAGATTATTTATTGCTAAAGAATCTCTTCGTCGTTAACAATGGGTATTAGCAATACAAATATAAATTAGACCAAATGAGAAAGGTAACCGGTAGTAGGGTTGCTTTTTAGAAAACGGTTCAAACTGTATTAAGCTGCAAACAAGTGATTTAATGATGCAGGGTAAGTCTGCCCGTACGCAGGGCAAGTCTGCCTGTACGCAGGGCAAGTCTTCCAGTACACAGGGCAAGTCTTCCCGTATGCAGGGCAAGTCTGCCCGTACGCAGGGCAAGTCTTCCCGTATGCAGGGCAAGTCTTCCAGTACACAGGGCAAGTCTTCCCGTACACAGGGCAAGTCTTCCCGTATGCAGGGCAAGTCTGCCCGTACGCAGGGCAAGTCTGTCGGTACGCAAGTCGTATTGAACAACAACCTCAAAGTAAGTTTGATTATAATACTATTCTTTGTTTGCCCAGACTTAGGGCGTGTCATTAACCCATCTTAGAGCAAAAACAATGCAAGGTTCGTAACTCATGCCTGTAATTCTTTTTCAATAGCTTTTATGATATTGCTTTCTAATGTCATGGGAAAAATTGATAACTAGGTTGGCATGTATGAATAAAATTTACACTTGCTTAAGTGAAACCACCTTCACCATTCTCGTTTTTGGCCAGCTCCATCCCCCCTCCACATATCACACAGAAATTATCAGTAGATGATTATTTAATGGTCCAGTAATACAGATCGCGTTACTCAGCTTACACCCTTAACGGTGTTGAGAAGAAAGTGCTCTCAAGGGGTCTTTAGTATACGTCCTGAAAAATTGGACTATTGATTTGAAAAATTGCCCCATCACTAAAGACGGGATCAATTTTGACTATTATGGTTATGATTCTGCATAATATCATTACAACAGAATTATCTGCCCTTTAAGAGTTTATCTAGAAATAAGGATATTGCTATTCTTAGACCGGATGAAGGAAATGGAGTAGTTATTCTCGACCATGTTGTTTAGATCAATAAGGTTGAGTTACTACTTTCAGATGTCTTTTACGTTTTCGAAACTTGACACTGATATGCTAGACCTTTGCCTGAAACGAGAGAACAAACTCATACGCTACCTCGGATAAGTTACTGAAACAATTCAATTACCAGTGAAGTATATAAGGAGGTCTTTCCATCTAGCAGTACTCCAGGGGTTCTTTATGGTCTACCAAAAGTCCATAAGACTAGTTGTCCAGTAAAACCAATTCTTTCTGCTATTGGCGATTATAATTATAAGCTTGCAAATTTTTTTGTCTCAATTTTGCAAGCTTAATTCACAATTAATAAATATAATGTTGACTCCTTTTCATTTGTATCTGAAATCCCATCCTTTAATCCGCAAGAAAAAATTGTCATGGCCAGTCTTGATGACTCTAGCCTATTTACCAACATCCCTTTAGATGAAACTATTGATATATGTACTAAGGTTGTATTCGATGAGCCCATTAGTCTATATAGGGATTGTTTTCTTAACCGTGATCAATGTCGAAATTTGTTGAGCTTTGCCGTGAAAGGTAATCATTTTGTCTTTAATGGATAACATTTCGATCAAATTGATGGGGTAGCAAGCGGATCCCCTTTGGACCCATCTCTTACTAACATATTTATGAGCCACCTTGCAAAGCGCTACTTAATCAACTGCCCTTCTGAATTTAGACCTATACTATATCATAGATATGTTGAATACACTTGCTGTTTATTTAGGGACATGGAACATATTTCCCTGTTCCTAGAACACATTAATTGCCAGCACCCTAACATTAATTTCTCCTCTGGGATTGAGTCGAAAAACTCTTTGCCGTTACTAGATGTCCTGGTTACCCATGAAAGTACCAATTTTGTTACCAGTTTATGCAGAAAAAGGATATTTACTGGCCTTTGTACTGATTTTGCCAGTCTAGTCCCCAATAATTACAAAAGCAATCTGATCAGTGTCTTGGCACATCGAGCTTTCCACCTATGTTCTACGTATCAAACGTTTCACGCGGAGATTGTTTAAATTATGAACATCTTAGTAAAAATTAATTTTCCTATAGGGATGACTGATTTTGTTACTAAACCATTTTTGGATAATAGGTTTGAACCTAAGCGCCCTGCTCTTCAAGAAACTGAAACACCACTTTTAATTTGTGTACCGTATCTAGGGAAGTATAGTTTACAAATTAAAGCCAGAATGTGCAGAATCAATAAACAGTGCTATCAAGGTACTAAACTTATTAAGTTATTTTTCGTTCTCCCAAACGGATTCAATCGTTTTTTCATTTTGAAGACCGCTTTGCAGCTCTCTTGTGCTCCACGGTAGCGTACAAATTTCAGTGTTCAGGCTGCCATACCTCTTACTTTGGTAGAACATCGCGCAACTTAATTACACTCTGCGGGGAGCATTTGGTTATTAATATAGTCGAAAAATACAGAAGAGTCCCTCCGTCGTCTTGGACAACGTTAATGAAACAGGACACCCAGTATCACTGGGAGCTTTCTTGGTGCTGGTCAGAGCTCCCAACGATTTGGACTTACTTATTCATGAAAGTATACTTATTTTACGTGATCGTTCCTCTCTTAAGCCCCAACAGTCTTCTATCCCTTTTTTGACCTATATGCTCTTCTTTTTGACCATATACCCTTGGGCCTTTCTTTTTCGGTTTTGTTTGTTTTTTATTTTCTCTTTTTTGTTTGCTTTTTTATTTGCTCTTTTTTGTTGTTTTTTGGTTCTTGTTTGTCTGCTTTTATACCCCACATTCTTGTGCTTTCCCGCATTCTTGTTTTCACTGAAAAAATTGTTTTTCTTTATTGTATTTTATCAATGTAAATACTTCTATAACTTATTGTAACATCAATTTCTGCTGATGAAGAATGGAATGTCTTCGAAACGTATAGAAATGAATATGGCCTTTTTATTGGAGTGTTGTCCTCGTTGTACACGTTTTTCGTCGCAGTGCTTGTAATTCGTTTGCTAATTAAACTTCATTTTCCTGCCAATACACTAATTTGTTTGATCGTCCAGTATACTTTAATCTTGAACATGAACTATCTCTTTTTGAAACATAATCTGTTTTAATCAGTTTGTGTAATCGGTTTTGGTTCATTACAGCGGGGGCAGGAATTGCCATTTTCACTCTGAGAATGATCACCGAATGTGCCGTGGAGATGCAAAGAGATCTCTCTATGTGCTTTATTGATTTCACCAAAGCTTTTGATAAAGAAAGACATGGTGAGCTGTTTGGAGATCTACATAAGCTTGATCTACATGGGAAAGACCTGCAGCTGCTGCAGGATCTCTGCTGGAATCTGTCTGCCTGCGTCAGAATAAATGGTGAATGTAGTGGCTACATACAGGTGAAGAGAGGTGTCCGACAAGGCTATGTATTCTCTCCTGACCTGTTCAAATACTACGGCTGATTAATTCTGGGACATCTCGATTCAGAGAGGGGTCTTTGCGTAGGAGGTATGAACATTACTAACATCAGATATACACAGTTATGATAGCAGAGTCTGCGCACGACCTGCAGAGACTTTTGAATGTTGTTGTCCGGGAAAGTGTAAAGAGAAACTTAAGAGTATCAATTGTTGGAAAACAGGCTCTTGTAGTTTCGAAGAGACGGAGTCCATAATGTGTGCTCCAGGTGCATGGCAAAATCATCAAACAGGTGTCCTCTTTCGACTATCTTGGCAGTGTGATGTCTTATGACACTAGGTGTGTGAAGGAGATCAAGAAGAGATTAGCCCTAGCAAAATCTGCCTTCACTTGGCTCGAGAAGATTCTGAAGAAAAGAACCATTGCTATGGCCACCCACATCCGTGTGCTGAACTGCTGTGTGTACCCAGTGCCGTCATACGGAAGTGAAGCTTGGACCTTAACAGCAGAATCCATACGAATCTTGGAGATCTGTGCGGTTTGGTTTCTACGAGGAATGCTGAAGATCACGTGGATAGAGAGAGTCCGCAATGAAGAGGTGCTCAGAAGAGCAGGAATAGGAAGAAGTTTAATATATGACATCATAATGAGGCAATTAAGATTCCTGGGACATGTTCTAAGGAAAGGCGGTCTTAAAAACCTCACAGCCTGAAGAAGATTGAGGTGGAGTGATAGTCACCATGTGTGGTTGGAGGAGAAGGGATTAATTCACAGTAAAACAGAGCTGTTACAGATAACGCAAAACAGGAGAAAGTGGCAGGAACTGATATCCTATGTCTACATCGGAAATGGCACCTAGAGGGAGAGAGAATCTTTGTTCATGGGTATGCTTCCTATATTGTGCCAATTGTAACGAAAACATGTCTGAAGCGCCCCAGCAATACTATTTGTTCAAAAACGTTTCCATAACTACATTAGATTTCTTTGCTATGGGGAACCCTGTTTTAAGTAATCAAGCTACGAAATGGTTAACTTACTGCTGGGCACATTATTTGAACTCCTTGTGAACAATGGAAACTTGCATCATAAAACACGTTGTCATGATGACATTTGCAGTTAGCTTGAGGCTAAAGTGTGTCAAAGTTTATGTTATTATTTATGTCACACTAAAGGATTCGCAGTATAATTACCTAATGTTACCAATAGCTTCAAATGATGACGGACAATTTATACTTTAAATACTAGTGACAAACGGCATGTGTATTAAAATGGGTTGTTTTTCGGAAATATTAATTTACCAAAAAAGAGTTGTGTCTCAGAGAAAGTAGGTAACCAATTATTACTTAAGCACCACCCCTGTCAGTCACTCAGAAGTATGACGACTTATTGACAGCAATGTACAACTCGTTGTTAGAACTCAAAAGCATCATAGCTTTCCCATTAAAGCCCGCTTTTCACTAGACGAATTTATTTGCATAAAGTGAAGATTTCCTAGCATGTGAATGCATCCTTCAGTTCTAACTCATGAGCTCATTTGTAGTGACAATTCGCAGTAATGGAAAAGTGGCACAAATAGATTCTTCGTTTTCGCGGCGAAAAAAGGCGCAAGCCACGACATTGCTGGAAGCCTGTCATGTGACATCCATAACCTTAAATCGCGAGAAATGCAACAGCAGCATACAGAAGAAAGGTGGCTGCAGTTATAGTACCTTTTTGTATCAAACGGTGGAACATGGAGAGTAAATGTTTCGGATATTGCTGCATTATCCAGCATTAGGAGTACTAGGATTGTGAAGTCAATGTTGCCGTGACAGGCTCTTTCAACAAGACAGGTTTTCAGGCTAGAGAAACGATCGATTCCTTCATCACAACCAAGAACAATCCAGAAGAGACGATGACGAGTTTAACAGTTAAACTGAGGTTACCAGATATTTATTGAAGAAATTTGAAAGTACGGATGCTTATGGGATGTTGCTTCTGAAGAATGCAAAATTTGACATATTAAGCAAAATGCATTGTCAAAAATAGGACAATTGTTTAAGGAGTACTCTTGAGTTTCAGCTTCTGGTTTTCCTTTGTAAACAAATGAAACAAACATTTCGGTGACGTCTACACTGATGGCAGTTTACTCTTTACATAATATTAGAACATTTGTCAACACTTTGTACTTTACAAAAGCAAGACCTTTCGAGCAAACCGAGGAAATCAAGGCTTCGTATTGCAAACGTTTCTTAGCTTTTAAGTACTGCTAGGACAGCTTCCTGATTTTCAAACGTAAAGTGAACTATTGTGCACGCTCCCATCACTCCGACGATCACTATCTCCTATCGCCACTATAGTGAACTTATATCTTGCATCCCAAATTGCCCAAAGGGCCATAATGAAGGTTTTTAGTACATAGAAAAAGAATTTCCTGACCATACTTGTGCTTGCATGACTACATGTTTCCTGTTCAGGACTCCGACACAAAATTACGAAATCTTATTATCAGGTATCAGAAGATTATCAGATGTAGTTTTGCATTATTTGTTCTCCTGATGGGTTTTCATGAACCTTTTGCGCTGAGTACGTTCCATACAACTTGGATGGTGGCTGTGATGGTAGCTTTCTGCTGTTGGTACCTGGGTATCACCCGTTACCAGGTATCTTAGGCAAACTGATAATCTTTAAGGACTTTTGGACTGGTACCTTTCCTCGTTTATGTATCAATTTTCCGCAGATGCGGACTGATCGAAAAACAATGACTAACTGGAATGGTAATGACTGATTGAATAGCAATGATTAACCGAAACAGTAATGAGTGATTGGATAGCAATATTGCTAATTGACTTGCAATGACTCATTGAATGACACTGACTCATTCAATGACACTGACTCATTCAATGACACTGACTCATTCAATGACACTGACTCATTGAATAACTAATCGAATAACGATGACTGATCGAATCACTTGACAACAGTTGAAGAAAAACATCAGCGTATGAGACGTGAGTGTTGTGAGGAGAACTGCATCCTAAAATTATACGATTTTTATGGGCAACATAGAATTTTCATTAGATCTTCAGTTGCTTGATTTTTAATTTAAAATTTGGATCTTAAGTTACTTAATAGTTACTTAGTTTAAAACATTTTTCTGTTAGTACATAACAGAAAGAAATACCAAGAAATGTTTTCGGGATACATTATATTTTCAAGTCAAAACACGATAACACAACTAAAGATTACGGATTATTAAAATAAATTTTTATAACCAAATATTTTTCTTCAATATTTTCGATTTCTGCATCTCCTTTCTCATTTAATTTCGGAAGAACGTCATCTAGGACATCCCTTTCCTCATCTGGGATAAATGTATCTACTATCTTATTGGAATTGTCAGTATTGACGGAGGGAGGGGCAACATAATTTGGCATACTTTCTGGCTTAATTTTCTCCTTTTCACTACCATCAGCAGTAATATGGCATCGTATTTTCTCGAAATTTCCGTGCATTACACTAAGGAATGTCTCACCTTTAGATGTTTGTCAGTATCCTTCATCAACCCAATTAGTACGCACATTGTGCACTTTCGAGGAAAGTTTTTGGTCATCGTCATTGGCCATAGCTCTATGTTTTCATCACTTTATAGTCAAATATTTTGTTTGTTTGTCTTTCCACCTGCTATTTGAATGCTTTTCGGGCCTTGGATCAAAAGGCTGCCAAAAATGTGTTCCATGAGGAATTCCAGACCAGAGAATACCCTTTTGCTAACGAAATGCCCTCATGAAATTATCATTTGCCTGTGTTGTCAGATTACCACAGAAGAGGACATGCTCATCAAAGTCGGCAACAGCTTTGAAGAGCGTGTTTCTAACCCATTTCAAGGAAAATGCAGTGTCGGCCAATGAGCTAAGCTGCCATTATACGACCAAATCTTCGTTATATGCCGCAATTTCATCTTTACGTATGGTTCCAGTCCACCAAAAATCAAAGCGGGTTCCACCATTCCCAAAGGACTGAAACACATTGAAAGTATGGCGTGCCGTTTGTCAAGTCCACTGCCAGGCTGAACTACCCACACTCTGTGATACAGTCACTGCTTTCCCTTGTTCATAGGGATTTCACACGTTCGTTTGCTCCCAATAATGAATGGGAAAGAGATTCGATTAACATTCATTCTTCTCTCAAGTGAAAATCTTTCCTATTTCTCATCATGAGAAGGCTTACCATTTCCAGATTTAATAAGCCTCTCACTCAAATTTGAGTGCCATTTCATTAATGCGGGAATGTGCTTTTTAACATAAAGGCTGCCAGGTAACTTAAAAGACTTTAAAAGAGTACCTATACAGCTGAATTATTTTCTTGAACGTAAAAGGTCAAATAGTTTTCCACAGAGCTGTGTTTGGCATTTACTCGCATCTACATTCTGTAACAAACATGGCTGTTATTGGCTGCCATAAACAAACTATTATTGCTTCTCCAGAGTTTAAAGTTTAATGTTTGTCTACCCTGCTATTGCAACGTCAGAAATCGCGTGGAACAGATTGCCTCAAGAAAAAAGGTGTGGATTAGAAAAAATTGCAAAGAAAGTTGGGCAAAGTTCTAGTTAATCATCTGACGATTTTCGTGGTATAACAGCTCCAAATTAGCATTTATTGATTACTTTTTGGTGGCTAACTAGTTGGGAGGCTTAAATTTTTATTTCGAATAGCTTCAGAATCAGCCTAATCATCAAAGAAACTTGTGATAGCTTTCGTAATAGCAGCTTGTTAGAATAGTCTGAGCAAGCGTGGTGCAACATTTGCCGCTACTCATGAAAGAATTATAACAACAAAAGAACAGAGTTTTATCTAAACTTACAGCCCAACAAAACAGGCTTCTGGCGTTTATACAAGTAAGCAAAATAATACATTACAGCTAATTATCCTACAAAAATATTTGTATACAATGATGATTCCAACCATCGTCATTCTGTCATCTTTCTGGCTAGTGGTACAAACGTGTTATGAATGTCGTACCTAAAGTGGGGAGAAATACATCCAATTGACTAAGGGTAAGAAAACAAAGGCATGCTTGCAATAAGTATAGCAGAGTATGACGCAGATCAAAAAGGATCAAAATGTGTTAAAATTCAAAGTTGAGAAAGGAATACTAAGTAGAAAAAAATACCACAAAGTTTTGGGCTTAAAACCTTTGATCTGTTCAATGCTCCATTTCAAGAACAGCTCCACATCGCTAGACGATAGTTTAAAGAAAACAATATCAAATTTATTTTAAATACCATTACCGTCATTGAACGAGACAAGATGGCGTGAATGGTGAAAAAGGCTGCTTTGAAAAGTGGTGTGTTCGTCAACATCCATTGTTCTAGGAGAAGACATGTCCGATTGGTTGCTTTGCAACCAAATCAACCAATGGTATGGTTGACACACACCCCGTGCTTAAAATATGAATTTCGAGTCCTGAAGGAAATCTTTGGCATTCCGACAACGTCTCGATGATGAATCTAGCCGCATTGGCTTACCTTTCTTCTGAAAATCAAACTGACTGTACGAGATGTGGCAACCTGTTGCATGAGAAATGGCTCGTATTTGGATACTATATGCTATGGTTACACCAACCCAACTTTACAAACATACGTAAACCAAGACAGGCCTTAACCTGAGACCTCAATTACTGATGCATGTGACTGTGTAATAATGGGAGAAAATCTTCATTCTATTTCACAGGCACCACCTACCTCATTAGGTAGTCCCCGGCCAGTAACGCGTGTCTTATTATACACTCCACCACAAAGATTTCTTCGGTAAAGAACGTTGAAGGGCCCTATAGCCTCTATAAACGTAGGAATGACGTACCTTGCAAAAGAGCGAAATATATGTGTCAAATAGAAATACGGACTCCAGTGGTAGAGCTCGCGTTGATCATTATCATTGGCTACCATTTGAAACATGTTTTCATTATAAGAGACGACAATTAGAAAGTATCAACCCTCTCTAACCTCCAATAGGCCTATAGTTTTAAAATCCAAACACATTTTTCGACTTAGCTGTGGTATGACCACTGCCACTGAATCCACTGGCGTGACAGGACGTGACCCTCCACTCTGCTTCGAGATGGCTCCACACTATCCCAGTAATCCTCACGGTACACATATGCTTTAAAAGATAACATTATGGCATAGAGAGTTTTTGAGGCCAAAATGAGAAGGGATGAAGCATATCGATACGATTGTAAACAGCAGATGACGATTTAGCTGCTCATTAACCACACATCACAGTTTCAAACACAAAATGGAGAGACAGCGCTTACTGTTTTTCTCATTTTCTGGCGCGAGAAAGATGACGCCATACGACTGATGTGAAACTCATATCGAGAGCTAAGATTGATTCAAGACGAGAACTAAAATTGATTCTAGAGCCACCGTGGTAAGACAAGGTTCTTGCAATCCAGTGGTTGCGAGTTCGAATCCGCGTCACCACAAAGAAAATACCATTCGTGAGAGAAGGTACCGGGAGCCCATCTTCATAAAACCTCGCCTCCAAGTAGATTCCCTAACCCTGGCATGGGAATCAGCTTTGCTCGGTAACGAGTATGCTACAAAAACACAAAATATCCCCCAAAATCTGATTCACAAAAAGAACTGTGTAAGAGGAGTATCAGGTTTTTACTAGTCCAAGACACTTGCTAATGCTCATGATGACTCGGAGAGGCACGAGTTCGTCTTTCATTACTAAAATTATAAAAAATGAAGAGTCCAAGTTTAAATCGAACTACCTACATTAACGCTACTTCTATCATTATTTTGTTATTGATGTATCCTCAAACAAGCCTACAATAGGAATAGGAAGGACAAAAGCAAGGAACAAATCGAGGCAACAAAAGGAACGAAAAGAAGGAAGGGCGAATAAATAAAAGGAAGGAACAAAATCAAAAAGGAAAGAACAAAATCAAAGAAGAATGAAACAAAAAAAACCCGAAAAGAAAGAACGTAAAGAAGGAAGGAAGGAACAAAAACAACGAAAAGAAGCAACAAAAATAAGGAAGGAAGGAACAAAAACAACGAAAAGCAGCAACAAAAAGGAGAGGGGATGGAACAAAAGCAGCGAAAAGACGGAACAAAAAAAGAAGGAAGAAAGGAACAAAAACAACGAAAGGAAGCAACAAAAATAAGGAAGGAAGGAACAAAAACAACGAACAGAAGGAACAAAAAGGAAGAAAGGAACAAAAGCAACGAAAAGAAGGAACAAAAATAAGGAAGGAAGGAACACAAACAACGAACAGAAGGAACAAAAATGAAGGAAGGAACAAAAGCAACGAAAGGAAGGAACAAAAAGAAGAGAGGATGGAACAAAAGCAACTAAAAGACGGAACAAAAAAGGAAGGAGGGAACGCACAACTCTGTCAAGGATTTATGGTGTAAATAAAAGGGGCTACCTCATACAATGTTAAAAACTTTATGGTGTCATGCTAGTCCACATCATGCACAGCCGAAAAAAGGTACATAGCTGTCAATTCTCTACAAATACTAATTAAAGTACCTTTGTGGCTTATTTCATGACGCAGTCAATGTATTTATTAAAAGGCATTTATGGAATTTCTCATTCTTGCGGTACTTATAATGATCACGTTTAGTCTAGATAAAATAGAGGCGAAGCGAAATCAGAAGACGTGGTAGACCCTATTGGTCTGCATCACGGTATCTGCGCTGCTATGTGCTTATCTGTATTTGGGGTCAATTCAATTTCTTTCTCAGTTGCATCTGACATACGCAACAGAAATGCAGCTACCAGGCTGAAGATACTTCTGAAGTCATGTTGGAGACTATGACAATATTACGTGTCCGTGTTACTATGTACTCAACACTTTGCTTAATGGCAAGAAGAAAATACCTGATCATCTTCCCTTATCTTGCTTAAGACACCTTCGCAACATGAAGGAAATGATGAAGGTATCAAGAGACGTAGTAGTCAGCATAAAGATCACCTCAATGTTTCTTAAATCATAGTACTGGTGGCTGCAATACTTGGATCACTTTACTTGTATGTTTGCTTGTATGCATGCTTGTCACATATGGCAGAAGCTCCTTTACTATAAACCATGAGCAGAACTGACGTTATGCGATGCCTTTGCAAACGGAAAGTCATTTAAGTCAAGACTTGGCAAGATCTTGTGTCTAGATGAAGTCCATGAATACAAGAGCTTTGCCTTGAAATAATATATAGTAGACGAGAATAGCACGATACATAATGGTAGTGTACAACTTACATCTGAGCGTCCATCGAAGTACCATTCTACAGTATTCAGGGATCAAATGTCATGGAAGCAAATAACTACTATGTTGTAATCACAGTAATTATTGGATCAAATATAGTAAAAAAGCACAGCACAGAGAAATTCATGTCTCATCTCTATTGTAAACATGCATTAAGTGATGTGTTCTGTCTCTTCCTATTGTGGTACCTAAAAAACTATAAAAGACCTGTATAAAATCACTACACTATTTCCTTGCTCTGAGTAATATCTCTAGACCAATACACAATACGCAGAATACACATTTCCAAGTTTATGAGACTTAGGTTTGGGTTTCACGTCCAACAAACCATGATCTGTCAATCATGATGGACTTCACCATTTGACTGATATCTGTTTCTATGATCATAAATAAAACACCTAAAAACAGTTGAAGGTAATCTACACACTATATCCCTGCTCTAAGTAATATCTTTAGATCAATACACAAGCATAATATGACCAAAATCTGGTTTTCACATCGGACAAAATACGATCTATCAACAACGATGGACTTCACCACTTGATCGATTTCAGATTTAAAATTACATATATGCTCCTATCATAAGTGTGTTTTACATTCTTTCATTTAAAATAAGGCATGCAGTCATAACGGTAGATATGATATCATATTTAATTTCTAAAGGACATATTTACATACTCATTAAGGTTACTGTATGCTCACACCTTTTTCGTCGCCGTTTAAAGCAATGTATAGTAGTCAACACACAACTTCAAATCTAATAAAGTATTTTTAACCATCATCTTGGATTTAGATTTGGATTTGGTATTGTAATTAAACTTTACTGTTTGAAATGAAAAGCTAACACACTTATTTTCTCACTTTTTTAGCCATTTGAAAGTGATTTCCCTCTTTACCTCTTTTGTGATTATAATCGGAGGCGACTGTTAAGTGATTAGCAATACTGAATCAGTGTTGGCAATCTGTATATTTGTCATAAAACTTGACTCTGTAGCGGTAACTATGCCACCTAAACTTTCTTTCTGCTCCATCGTAGTCACCCCAGAGGTACTATAAAACCGGCTCCATAGCTACCTGGCCTCAAGGTTATGATGATGAAATACAGCGAAAAGAAAATAGTCGTGTCAAGTTAATTAAAAACAACACAAGGTTTAATTCAAACACTGGTTGAAGTAACGATACCTGTGTGCTGAATATTGAAGCCATCCCGTTTCCACCACAAATATATGATTTGTTCAGGCATCGCCTATTACATGCTAAATCATCAAATTTCTTAGCATTCTTTAATGTCTTCCGTGTACATCTGCACATTGAATGGTATGTTAGAATTGCTTTATCATAACCAGCTCTAGAACACCACTGAATGCACACGTTGGGAAGAAAAACCTTAGACCCAAATATTTTCTCACTTACGCTTCCCAAGGCATAACATCCAATGTACCTCAAATCTAGGAAAAAAAAAGTTAAATAAAAAGTTAAAAAGGGTAAATAATACTGAAACGCCAACGGACTCCTCTGTAATTGAGTTTAGAAAAGAAACGATGACCACAAAAAAAGAACTAAAGCTGGTATCCTAAAACAGGCAACAAGAAGAACTGGCTCCAGAAAAATTTTTGACAACCTGATCTTCAAACAAGGATCCTGGCTGCAAACGTTTCTCCTTTTTTACTGAGTAAAACAGTGCAATAGCAATGGTTGAAAGGTTTTCCGTTATTCGACTCTGATCCTTCGCATGGGTAACTGAGTGTGTCTGTCTGTCTCTGTCTATTGCAGAATATGGCTACAAGCCTCACGTTTTGTACCAAGGCCATACTGATTCTTCTTTCAACTTCGGTACTTGTACATAAACACAAAATATTGTCATTGTCAAACTGTACTTCTGACATATCAAACTCGACATAAACACAAAATATTGTCA
>JANTCA010022798.1:0-17153 GCA_024741275.1 Chironex yamaguchii
TCTATCTGTCTATCTGTCTATCTGTCTATCTGTCTATCTGTCTATCTGTCTATCTGTCTATCTATCTATCTATCTATCTATCTACCTACCTACCTGTTATTTATATCTAGCAATTTAAATGCGTTAAAATACGTAAAGCTTACTAGTAACAAGCTGTCGATACTTTCTCTGCGTGATGGCGTTTGCTGTAAAAATTCTGAATGGTAAAGAACAACTGTTTTGTTGCATTAATGTGCTATGTTTTAATTTAATAAATTGACAATTGAATAACGGACACCACAAGCTATTTAGGCACCTGCACTTCTATAGACGTATTTCAACTTTTTCATGAAGACTTTCTTGACATCCTTAACTGCTTTTATAATGTTCCTTAATGGTACAATGCTGTAGAAATTTTCAAGAAGCGTTACTTTTTAAAAACTACGGGAAAGTATTGCTCAGCAAAATAGCTCAGACTAAAGTGAATCTTGTTAAAATGATTTTGTAATTTTTATTTTTGACTATTTGAGACATACAGTTTTGATGAACGAAAGCTAGTGAATGACGTATTAGTACTTTGGTCTGCAAGTTTTTTTCGGACATTTATCATAGTAAACCCCCCCGTGGTATAAGACGACGATCCTGCAAGCCAGAGGTTGCGAGTTCGATTCCCCATTAGCATTAGTTGCATGATGTTTGCAAGTTTTAAATCTTACAGAAAAATATTTCGCTCTAACAAAATCTTTTGAATCGGCCTTAAATATTTAATGTTCTACAATATTCCTCTTTAGACTATGAATGGAATGAATAGGTGGTTGTCACTAACAGTAGCGCTAATATGCATTGTCCAAGACTAAGACTCCAGTACAGTCTTTGGAAGTCAATTTAACTTTACTATTTGATTCTATTTTTGCAAATTGTTTTAACCGAGAAAAGAAAGCTAATGAATCCAAGTTATAAAAGCAATGAGATGCCAATGAAGTAGCAATAATGAAACACAAATTAAGACTTAGCATATAGAAATCTACAAATAACAGCAATGGTCCAAATAAAGCATTCTACTTACCATGCAAATGCTCTTTCTAAAATACTTTACTCTAAAGTCATCCACATAAGTGTCCTCCTTGCACTCAGAAGACATTGCATTACAGCATAGAAACATTATTAACGTCTTGTTAGGGGTGCTCTCCATCTAAAGCCGAAACCTAGTATTGATTGTACCTAACATTATCATAATAGAAGGTGCAACTTGTGTATTCTGATTCTAGTTACTGGTAAGACAGTGTTCTGTATTTTACAAATAGTCTCATTCTGTCGTATGACTAATGCCTTGTGGGTCAAAAGTTCGCAGATGGATCGTTATCTTCTTCTAAAGGGCAGCAAAGTTACAAATTTATTTCATACTTTTGTACATAATGATTAACCAAGAAAAAGATGTATGCTGCCTATAAGTCTGAAAGGTAAGGAAAACATTAGAAGTCAAAACTTTGCACAATAGTTTAGTAAGGGATACAGACTGAAATATAAGAAACGGATTTAGAATGGTACAAGAAACAAATGCCTTTGAAAAAAACTACTCACTCCTTACATCAGCACATTTTTCAGTTATGTAGGTTCACTATACTTTACACAATTTTTTTCTCTTTTTGTGATTATTATCTTTAAAGCAATTCTCTAGACGGCTTTTTGTCTCTAAACAGCTTTTACTTACAACTCATGAATTCTTTATATTTTTCATGCCAATTGAAAGAAAAAAAGCAGCATTGATATTGTTCATTTCCATTATTTGTTGTATTTTGTCACAGGATGAAATTGGTCAAACGATAACACTAAATGTGTGGACAACACTGGTAAGAAGAAGTTGTCTTTAAGTTGTATCTAGACCAATTAACTGTATCGCGCCATAAGAATCTGCAACATTGCGCTAGAAATATACTTAGCTTTTACCGTCTGACACTGACTATAGATCATCAGAAAGGAAAGTGTTGGTACATGCCATTCTTTTTATAAGAGACATGGATCAAAGTCAGCAAATCGTAAACAAGAAAGGATAAACACAAAGAGAAAATGAAACAAGAAAGCATAATCGAAAGAGTCCAAATGAAAAAACTTAGTTATGTAAATTTTGAAGGCAAAATTGAAGTTTTTCACCACAAAAAGATTGTACAAATACAGTCTCAGCTAACCATAAAATAAAGTTGTTTGATGAATTATCAGACCTAAAATTAACCAAATATACCACACAAGGTTTACATCTGCATGTTCCTTTATCTAACTATTTATGTGTATAATACAATTCTTCTTGATAAATCATCCATCGTATTTGATATCACAAAGACTTTATTTGTTCCGTTAGTTAAGTTGTATTCTTGACATAAAACCATTTCAAATTAATTTATATCAACGAAACTAAAACAATACTCCTAATTATTGCATTTTTTATATACTCCTCTTGTGTTGCATAATAAAGGCTTTCAATCCTAGTCTCATTAAGGAGAATGCAACTTACAATGCATTGAATACCTTGTCAACATTGTCGGTTTAGTTTGCTCCTTTCCTGAACATGAGAGGAGGTATTATATTTGCTTGCCAAGGGATGAAAAGTATGGCATAAGGATATTTTTATGGCAAAGATTTCAAAGATTGAACATAATGATAACATATTTTGTATTTTCATAGATTTGGTATAATCCACTATTGCGTTGGTCAAAAGAAGAATTTGGGAATGTTACACAGATCAATGTAGAGCCCGATTTGGTTTGGAAGCCATTTATTCTTCTCTATAACAAGTAATTTTTGTCTTTATCTTACAGATAACACACACATTATCTCTACTGTCTCCAGCATTAAATGTTTTAATGTGTGAAGTCGTTTACTGATTTATTGTGGAAATTATGGACGGTTATCTCTACCTCTATATATAAAATACCTTGAACAGTATTCAATGATTACAATAGAAAAATTGTGAAACTATCTACTATGAAAAGTTATATAGTAAATGAATGAAATATTCTATGATCTTCCAACTATCAAAAATGCAATCAAATTTAAAGTTTTCTGTAGTTTAGTTTCATGGCAGTTACATTCCATCACCACCACTGAGATAAACTGCCTTTTCCTCTTCAAATGCAAGGTACAAACCGTGCTTATTTGCTCTAAAATAGTACATGGTATAATTTATATTGCGTCTTTTTCGCATATACTGAATAGCAAGTCATTATTTAACACGCAGACAGAATATTTATCCTAGATATTGTTAGGCTCCATGACAGGTTTTTACGTTTAATCAGCTTATGGTTTTCATTTTCTCATTTTACAAGAACACCTGTCAAAAATGAATATCATAAGATGTTCTAACTTAAAAACTATATTTTTTTGTATTTTCATTACTGAGTCGCTCAATACAATGTCAAATGACCGCAGAGTTACACAAGAAAGACATAGGACTATAGACTACTATAGAAAATTATTTAAACTTCTTTTAAAACACTAAAAGAAGGAATACTTTGTATGATTGTGCTACAGTCAGTGATAGACCGAAGAGGACGAAGCTGGAACAACCACGTTCTCGTTTATGATTTTTGGCCTCTCCTTAAAAAGGCGTGTGACGTAATTTGGAAAGGGAATTATTGGCACTCAGTTCCAGCCCAGAGGTTACGACATTAAACAATATATGGTTAAATTTTGGATTTAGAAGAAAACGAGAAAATGAAGTGCAGTCAAGTGAAAAAGATAAAGAAGAGAACAGGCCTTTGTTGTTGCAGATTTTGGAATCAATTAAATGTAGCTGCAGTCCCAAGAGAAGGCAAAGTATAAGTATGTCCATGAAGTCGGAATAGATTTTCAAAGTCATGAACGAACAGCGTTTTTTCAAAATTGCTTTAACATTTGCAACGTTGCACTAAAACATTTATATTCTGAATTATCAGAATAGAAAAAACAGACATAAGGTAACCTTTTAATGAGAAAATAGATCAAAATTAGCCACTTATAAAGAATAAAGAGAGAACAAAGGTTACTAAAAAAATCAAAGCATTATAGGAAGTAAAAAAGGTAACTGCCTACAGAATCTAATGTTGCAAATTTTTAAGACTGTTTTCAACTTTTATACCGCCAAAAGATTTTGCAATAGATTTTTCCTTCAAGACGTGTGTCACTTAAACATATCCTATCCGGAGCAAATGTGGGATTTAATTAAGAATTTGATATAATGGATATTAGTGGAAAATGGCTATGAGATAAAAGCAGTTTACTTTCCGCCAATGCTGCCTCAAGTTAAAAGTAGATCACTTTGCTATGATAAGAATCAAACATGACTGTATGTTTCTTTCTTTCTTTCTCAGTGCTGATAGTAGTATCGGTGGATTTAGCAATTTAAAAACTAAAGTAATTCTAGAACACCATGGAAGAAATACTTGGTATGCTTCTACTTCCTTGAAATCCTCTTGCAAAATCAATGTAAAATACTTTCCTTTTGATGAGCAAGTTTGCATTCTTCGTTTTGGGTAAGCAATTTCTTCTGCCAAATTTTTATCTAATTTACTCGTAGATATTCATATAATGTATTTGCATGATACAGTTTTGTCATTCCAATGTACTGTAATTTACTTTTATTTTGGTTTTAGACATTTAATAGAAGTAGATTATTGATAGATTTGATGAAATCAAATTCTAGCTTGATAAGTCTGCTACATGGATCAATGAATAAAAGTTTTAAGTTAGAAATTAAATGTCTCTTTGATCAGTAGCTTAGATTCTATTCTAGTAGGATATTTAAGTGGCAATTTTTTGAACTCGATTTGCTTTGCTTTTTTAGCTGTTTTTTATCTTATTTAGGCATTGTATCATAACATATTAGCAGAGTGGCCTTGATTTGAACATAATAAGTGGCATATGCTACTTATTTACTTTGTACTAAATACTCAGCTTAAACTATTATTGTCCCACCAAGTACTACTAGTCATTTCAAGTACAAGAAAATTCTTGTTGTAATGACTGTGTACAGATCTTCAAGTTTTCAGCTCAAGCAAATATCATAATTATTTGATGTTTAAATATAAGTGTGAAAGGTAAACAGAAAATTCATACTTGTGTGTCGTTTGTCATAATCTGTAGATGGTCTTCCACACCTTTCTCTCCAATGCATTCTTTCTTGTCTGTTTTATAACACAATTTGTCCATTCCTTGACCTTGTCAATCAAACCCAGTCCTATGCCTATATGTCGCCATCTTCGCATTTTGAGCTGCCGCCAGAACTTACTTGTTTTCGGATGTTCCTAATCATCTTCTTGTCCATTTTTACATGTCATATTATGATACGATTATATCGGTCGTCCTTTTCTGGTGTCCTTTCTTCTATGCATAAAAAATAAAGGAATTCATTTTTAAGCTAAATTGTACTAAACATAAATAGTGAACGGTGTAGGAAAGTAAAATCTAGGTAAAAACTTGCGCATTGTAAATTTATCTTTCATTGGTATAAAATAGTTTATTTTGCTATTCTTCTTGATCCACCGTGGTAGGGTGGATAAGATGACGGCCTTGCAAGGCAGTGATTATGAGATCGAATCCTCAAAAACCATACAGAAAATACCATTGGCGAGAGAAGATAACGGGAGCACATTCTGAAAAAAAGCTCTTTGCCTAGTGAGTCCCGTAACACTGTCCTGAGAATCAACTACACTCAGTAACGAATTTCTGCTAAAACATTCCTCTTATTTATTACTTTTAGATCTTGGACTCAAAATGCAGACGAACTCAATATGAAATATGACAGCTTATACAGAGCAATGCAGCATTTTACAACAAATGCAGAATGGGAGGTGATATCATTTGGAGCAAAAAACGTAGAGACAACCTATCCATGTTGCACAAAACCTTTTTCTGAGGTCGTTTACCACCTTCATCTACGTCGTAAAACACTATACTATATTTACACATTAATCTTACCTTGCACAACCATTACTGCTTTGATAACGTTGGGGTTTTGCTTGCCTCCGAATTCAGGAGAGAGAATTACATTAGGAGTGACCATCCTTGTAACAATGATAGTATACTTAAATATTGCCAGTAAAAAGCTGCCCGCCACGTCAGATAACATTCCTCTACTGTCATACTTTTACTTTTTACTCGTGATACAAATTGCAATGTCTATTACAGCTACAACGTTTGTTCTAAAATTTTTCTTTAGACAGCGATTCTCAGAGCCAATGCCAGATTGGCTAAGGACTCTGCTCGTTAAAAAGCTAGGTAAAATTCTTTGTCGAACTCGTTTTAACCTCGTTTTACCTGATAAACGAGGATCAAGTGTTCGCAGGAGGAAGGCTGTCCGCTTTAGTGATGTTGTTGAAGTGAACGGCAGTGAAGAAACATCTTTAAATCGAAGACGTGTGCAGTGCAATGGCATACCAAGTCCACCACGTGGCCAAGCTCAGCCGTTGCTATCACAGGAATTTACAACAACGACTGACATTGATCCAGAGGTTAACTCCAATCTGAGCCTTCCTGACAGTGTATCCATGAATATGCGAGTCTTTGAACCACCAATTCGCTTCGTTGCACTACAAGGCAAGAAAAGAACACAGCAGATCATCTATGAGGACCTAGATGTACTCACCGATAACGTATCGTATAAAGATCAACACAGATATTACCTCATGGAATGGCAATATGCCTCTATGGTAGTAGATAGGGTCTTCCTCTTCATATTCTTGGCTGCCATCATAACATCAACGTGTGTTATGTTGTTGCGTCCATCTTCACCCGCAATTGAGATTTGAATGATGAAGGATTATAAACATCATCATCATAGACATGGCAACATTTTGTGGAGAAATGAATAGAATTAAACCTTGTCCTCTTAGAAAATATAGTGTCTTTTTACTATGTGCTTCATTTTGGATAAATATTCAGGTTGAGTGGCCGTAGAATCCTGCCGCTAATAAATAGAAATATGAAGACTGCGTTTATGACCTCAATATTTATATGACGCGAGGAAAGAAAATTAAGAAGAGAGAACAGAGAAAAGACTTTAGGACAAATCGAGAATAGAAAAGTTGATGGTATTGTAAAAATGTTATTTATATTCAGTGTAGAAAGTAAATTTTCGGTCGAGTCAACAACTAAATGTCCAATGCTTCTATTAATGTATATTCAATGTGTACGTAGACCACCGATAAGAAATAAAAAAAATAAATGCAGTAAGTGTTTATTGGATGTCTTGCGTCACTACCTATGCGCATTTACCACGAGCGATTGAAATTTACAAAAATCTTTATTGATATCTATTGCTATTTTACTTTTGCAATACTGCTTAAATTTGTGTAAAAGAATGCAGTGCTATACTAATACCAGAGCTATTTTTAATTACTATTGATTCTATTATCAGTTTAAATGCCATAAACAAGTTTTGTTGCTTGCATGATGCCATAATTGTCATAACCATTGGCATCATTTTGATTACAGAATAGAATTTATTGATAAAATCATTTAAGGTGCATTTATTCATTCACTATTTAAGTTTCCACATTACGAAGAAATAGTGTTTATTTCGGCACGATTTATGCTATGTTTCAATAGTTGTTACAAATTTCAGTACGAAAAGAAAGGGATGTAATTTTAGTTATCTTGGACAAGGAAGATATACTTTAACCAGGGTTTGCATATTTGTTGGTTGGTCAATTTCCAAAATATCTCCAAAAGTTTGCAATATATTGTTGTGAAATTTTTACGGTATGTTGGCAGCTTGGATGGTTCTAGCCAATACTTTTATAGAGGTGACAATGATCAATTCCCGTATTCTGGATTACTTTGAAAGTTGTGGTAATGATATCTTCGTAAAACCGGAATTAGTGAGAAAATCCTCACGAGGGTAACCCAGTAACGATGGCGGTTATTTGTAGAGCTGATGTTTGGTAATGATATCTTTATCAAACCACAATTAGCAAGGAACTCTCTGTGGAGAAACCTGGACCCTATTAGTACAGGTTAGCTGAATATTCAAAAACTGGGAACTCGACCTGATAAACGTATCCTCTGGAAAGAAGTTATATTCGTCGTTTTCAATTAATTAGCAGAAAAATTGCTAAATCTCTAGTCTAATTCATTACCAACACAAATTTGAAGAAAACGTAAACAAAATTAATGGAAATATAGACGTTTCCCAATCTCAAGGCACGTCATTAAATTTGAATGGACATGCTCTGCTATCATTTAAGACCAAAATCTAAGATTGAACAAAGCATATAATCTGGGACAAGCAATGATATAAAAAGAGACTGCCGGAGTCATAGCTAGTTAATTTAAAACATAAATATTTACCAAAAAAGACCATTCAAATGGCTCCGAGAGCCATATCTTTTCTACGTTCTACTTACTACCACTTTCTGGACTACACAATAAACATGTACGTCTCATCATTAACATAACATCAAAGTTTTAGATAGGACAAGGCAAAGGTAAGTAAAACAGAATTTTCGTTACCTAAGTCCTGCATCATTCTTCACAAGGATGGTTGGCAGACAATGAAAGTTGCTAAAGCATTTGTTAAAAATCTTCACAAGTTAGTAGTCATGCCAAGAGTTTTTTCAGAGCCAATAAATGTGCATGGGAATCAAGTCTTTTAAATATCATTTACATTTAAGATTAAGAAGTGTCAACAACGTTGAAAATGTACTACCTGAAAATCTCTAAAATCGTTTTTGGTTATAAGCCTAAAACTTTGTAACCATCCTGCCTTTGAAATAAAGTTTTCAGATAACCATCTAATTGCTTCAGGTTCTAACTTGCTAACATGGATTTGTCCATTGGATACCAACTTTTATGACAGTAAATTTATTATAATAAATTGGTAAGAGGCTCGATAGTACTTGTGGTAACTTGGTTTATCATCGCTGAATGATAACAATGAGAAATTGTCTTATCAGGAGGTCAAATTCAACAACCTAAAATACTTTCTTATGGTAAATCACAAGTCAACAAGTATAATCTATAAAAATTAAGTAAGAAAAAAAATAGTTTGATTTCTCGATCTTTACAGAAAAGCTAAGAACACTGCATTATGCTATTCTTTCATATCCTTCGTCCGCCACATAAAATTTTCTAGAAACATTTTAATTCCTTTCCCCGCTGTTTGTATTTGATCTGCACGAGTTCTCTATTTCATTAAATAAATCTTAGACATAGAATAGCAAGGCATTATTGATACCGAAGTAACATGTAAAGTAATAATTTTTTGTCTCCTGATAATTCAAATAGAATTCAATCGAAAAACCTAGTTTCTATATTTGTTACTCTTATTCCCAAATTATATTCGGTTCTATATTTAAATATTTTCTTGGCCCATTTCTAGTTTGTCTGTAAGGAATCCTTATTTTAGGATGTAAAAATGAGGCTTAGTATGGCAACGCACTGTTGATGCCGATGCATCGTATATGATTCTTGTATCCTCATGAGTTAAGTCGATCCAGTATTTTCCATAGTGTTTAGACTTATTCCCAAATCCGATCGCTAAATATGCAAGAGTATAAAAGAAGAGAGATGATTCCAAAATGGAATTGACTTGATTAAACTCGACTACTTACTTGATTCCCTTAATAATAATGTTTATTCTTTTTCCAGATTTCATTATTTTTGTTAAGCAAGCACAATGTCTACTTATATACACACAGTGTGTTGAGTTGAGGCATTTAAAATGATCAATTATAAGAACAGAGGGCACATAAGACCCATCCAATTGGAAAGAGGGACCATTTTCTGTTCTTTCGTCTCAGCACGTTCTATTGTAATATAGCAGATAACGTTTCTGAATTGTTAATTGTAATTATCAGAAAATAAACTAGTCAGCCAAGCTCCTTTAGGACAAATAGCGCAGAGAGATCAAAATATGTAGGACTAATTTTAAAAATAAAATTGACATGGAGTAAACAAATTAACCATTCTATTGCACAAAGAATAAAGTAAAATATGCGTTGGAGTAAAACAACACAAAGAATGTTCTTGAGTGTAATATAATATTCATAAGAGATATTTCTGCGAAAACGTGGATGCCAAATGCTGGGCTTTTGGTTTACATTGCCTCCTGACAATTCCTTTTTCAATTCAATGTGGTGCAATTTCTTTGCTTCATTTTTGAAATAAAATAATTATAAAACATAGAGCAAACATTGTTAAAAGTTTAATTTAAATTTTTAAAGCATATTCGTTGTGTACTTCTCTCATCTGCCATTATAGTGCGTCAGTGCTAAAATTACGTTACTAAAAGCCATGACGAAATCTATATCTTTTGCTACTAAACGCTGACTGGAATAAACAGTAGAAAGCTGATATAACTAAACAGGTTTATCTTTTCTTAAACGGTCTTTTCAATTCCAAAAAACCTTGGTTCTAATCACTTTATTATTTCTGGATGTTTAATCTGTTACTCCACATTGGCTTTGTAAACTGTCCCAGTGGATGTTGTCACGACAACCATGTTGTTGTCAGGCGACACAATACAATCAAGAACCTGGGGAGGAGTATCATCCACACTTTCAATGTCGTTTATCTTCCAAAGTTCGATGCCAGTAGTGACATCCCAGGATCTGCAATGAAACGACAATATGAAGAGATAAGTTTGAAACGCAAAATAAGAAGAATACGGTAGATGTTTTTCTTCTGTTAATTTGATAAATCTTTATTACATCAAAATTGCTCGGGCTTAAAAATTTTCGGACAAAGCAACAATAACCGCGGTATCAATAGTTCTGGGGTCTTTTTTGATTAATTGAGATCCAAAATTTTATGTGTATTATCTTGTTGCCTATAGATCACTACCGCTTCTAGCAGTTCATGCATCTCCAGCTCTTTCTCTCCGTAGCAATTCTTGTGTACATCTTCTCTGTCCATTCCGCTATGTCTGTAGACTTCCCAATCAACTAATTTCATTTGTTCTTCTTTCCATCAAAGTCTTTTTCATTCTTGCTTTACTCACAACGTGACAGAAATATTCCATCTGTTCCTTTTTTGGCGTCGATCTTAGCCTTTCTACCATTTCTTTTACTCAACCAGCACCTCTCTGTTGGTGACATGCGCCTTTTATAATATTCTTAGCACCCTTTTATAAACCAACATCACAAACGGTCCGCTGCATTTCAGCGTGGTTGCATTAAAAGTCCTTTTTTTAAAATGGACCCTTATGCCCTGTGATGGATAGTGTAGTGAATGTTGTTGGCACATTTTATATGATCTTCAGCATGGGTATGTGTCAGGTAGCGTGGTTGGTGATGTGGACGTCGTGTTCTTCTGGATGGCGTTGTTATGCCGGAATGTGTGATCTAGTTCAAAGTTTGTTGGGATTAACAGCTTGTCATGTAAGGTTTACACGGTGCCAGACAAGTTATTTGGTCCGCTCAAGTTTTTGTACGGATAGAGCCTGCGTTTACACGGTACCTGCTTATCCGCACAAATATTTGTCCCGATAGCCGTACAAAAACTTGTCCTGTTACAAAGAGGACGAATTGTGAACTTGTTCGTACAAATATTAGTGCGGCACCATGCAAACGCTTTTGTCCGTACGAATATTTGTACGGATCGATTCTTTTCTTGGTAAAAATGCCAAGATTTTCAAAGTTTGGATACGCACAATTGCTTACTCCACTGTCTGCTTTGGGGTATCGCTTCTGGCGCCTTTCAATCAGTTCTTCGTACTTTCTTTTCACTGTTTCCAATCTAGGCCACTTAATGCTTTTGACACTTTATAGTCCATTATTATTTGCACTAACAAGGCTGTCTCATCATCTGTCCAGACGAAGTTTCTCTCAGGGTTTTTTGCTGCTTGTTCTTGGCTCATTTTATTCGAATGCTTATCAAATGTCAAATAATTTTAACTAGCTTAACAAGGCAACTCTCGAGCTCAGCAGAACACCAGCAAAAAGATTTTGGCGCCGAAAGTCTATGAAACGGTTACTGTGCATGACCAGCTAGGAAATCCTGCAACCTAAAGTCCCCGTTTAAACGCGAGGGCTATCCGTACACCTATTCGTACAAAAACTTGCCCGCGCCGAGTAAACGGGGCCTAAGCTAGAATGTGCCATAGTATTAAGTCATCACAAATTTTAACCACCTGATGCCCGTCTTAGACGAAAGTTTAAGAAATAGCAATTTCAGAAATAGCAAAATATAGAAGAGAATTTATGATGTTGAGCGCATCCTAAATCCTCAAAATGAGAACAAAGCGTCTCGCAAGAAAGAATTTACTGTCGGCTAGTACAGTCAAGCTCGCAATGTGTGCTGAATGCTAGTAAGTCTTAACGCTTTCCAGTTAATTTATTTTTTCGACTACTCTTGTATATTTAGCCAAAACCACAAAATTGCGGGTAATTTCACCCAGCTTTATACGTTTTTCGCATACGATCTCCTAGTCGGCATATTTTCAGGATCACAACTGCTTACAAGTTTACCTCATTAATAGAAATGAAAACACAACAAGCTGGCGTTCTGGTCGTTCCTGCATTGATGTAAAACCACACTATAACTAAGAATTGTGCCTGTCATACATTATGAGTGCGTTCAAGAAATATTGTTCTTACCTGATACTATGATCACTTGAACATGACAGCAAAATTAATCCCGATCTCATCTTCACAAAGCAGCATGACCAAACCACATTCGTATGTCCGTTAAGATGCCAAAGAATAGCTCTTGTTCTTATGTCCCAAATCAAGACAGTCTTATCAGAAGATGTCGATGCTAAGATATCTTCTCGATGTGCTGGAAATCTGCAAGATAAAACTCTGTCCTTATGCCCTTTAAGAATTCGAAATACTGTTTTATGTTCTTCGAGATAATGTTTCCAAATTCGTATTGTTTGATCTCGCGAACAACTCACTAAGTATTTACCAGACTTAGATAATGCAAGTCCTTCGATTACGTTGTCATGACCACTCAGTTTATTCAATATTAAATGACTAAATGGAAGCGGTTTGTGTCCTTTGACAAAAATTCGTTTCTTTTTCCTTGCGTGATCCGATTTGCTTACACTCGCTCCCGAACTTGCTTCAGATAATGCTGAAAGTTGCAGAGCTAAGTTAGATGGAGTCGATGCTCGATAAAAATCCCATATTAGAATATAATGGTCAGATGAACATGTGGCTATAGATCCGTGGGTATGCAGAAAGATACACGCCCATACTGTATCCATATGACCAGAGAGAGTAGTGAATAAAGTGTGATCCTCACTTGACCATATCTTAATTAAACAATCTGATGAGCAAGATGCTATCTTTGTTCCTTCTCGATTGTAATTTACTTTCCAAATTTGTTTCTTATGTCCTTCCCAGCAAGTTGCTCCATCGGTTATTAGACAATATTCTGTTAAATATCCTTCAGATCCTCCAAGTAATAATTTTGTGTTGTCAGGAGAAATATCTACAGTTTCAATAAAACATTCTCCTGTGTAAGACCTCTGGCGTAGCTTTACCTCCTGGAATTCAAAATGCAGTGGCAAACAGTAATCATTATAACCTCCCAGTAAACTTTGCTCCGTGGCCATCCGCAGTCTAATTAGAATATCACATAAGGAATCGTTCTTTCATAGATCATATCTTCGAATGACAAAAGATGCAACACCATTCGATTCGATTCGATTCCAGTGTCTTTGTTTCCAATGTCTACATAGAACATAAGCAAACTCAAGCACGTGTCCAGGTTTTGGTGGACGACTGAATCTTTACAGAAAACGTTTTGTCATATGGTGCACACTTTTGCTCAAACCGAAGGCAAAAGTAGGCAAAGATGTATTATTAATACTTCATTAGCTAAGAATTGGAATCGTGAGAGTAAGTCCACCCTTAACTGTCAGCGAATCAAAAAATGGCCAATATTTTGGCGTGCTTTCTTTAAACTGTTTGTTTGGCTCAGTACGAAAGGCACCGACTTTGCAGTTAATTTGAAGCTAGATAATCAGGTTTTCTTCTGCTCATAAGACAAAACTAAGCCATCAATTATCTTTACTTTGCGACGTAAGGAAATAACTTTATGTACAGTTTGAACTGTCTATAGCGAACATGCTAAATAGCGGACACTTGGTAATTGTGGACACTTCTTCAAGGAACCGAAGGTGTCCACTATAGACAGGTTCGATTGTAATTTCATTTCCCAGGAGGAAGAAGAATCAGGTTTACGTATTGACATTAGCCTTAATTATTAATTAATTAACCCAATTAGCCCAATGATTGTGACTATGCTTAGATTATTTTCTTAAATGCTTTTTCCCATTAATGAACCACACAAGGATCATGATAACATCCATCCATATTTCCAAACCAAGTCATGCACCTCTATTTATTCTCTTGAGAATCATGGAAGCAAGTTTACTCTAGTTAAAGGACACGTGTTTGTTGATTTTCTTTGAAATTCAGTTGTTGATCATAAGCGTCACTGCATTCTTGTCATGTACATTTCTTTCGTCCCACTGGCATATCTTTGTAAATATGGTAGCCTCTGCAGTAAAGGTTTTAAAGCTGGAGATATTGATGCAAAGTGACATTCATGACTTTTTAAATCTTCTTGAACTTGTTAAAGCTTTACTAGCGAGGTTTATTTACGAGGTTTAAAACATTGTTATACATTAACGCATCCTTTTCCCCTTTTCTTTGCGAAGCATCGAAAAACCTCTATACAGGGGACACTTTGTAATAGCTGACACTTCTTTAAGGAACCGAGGTTGTCTGCATGATCAAGACCAGCTTGAAATAATAGGGTATCTTAAAGTTTGTAAGGGGAAATTGAGGTATAAACATGCAACAAACACCAAATGTGTGTATCCCTTCTACTCATTGCCATAATAGGAATATGTTTAGAACCCTACATAATATAAATCTAGGCAATTGATTTTCGTTTTTCGTTAATGTAAAATGGGGGTTGTGGATTGAGCTGCTTGTCAGAGGTATGCCCTCCCCGGTTGACCCCTAGTGTTACCATTCATTCTCTTTATGAATGGAACGATTTAAAACTTAAAACAGGAAGTGATTTCCGGCAACCAATAGGACCTGCAGACTGGGCCTTATAGGCAGCAATTAAGGTTTCCAATGACGAAATCACACCAAATGTCGAATTTTATGATCACAGTTATTTTACCATTTTATCCCTTGTAATAGCATAATATTCAAGTCAGGTTTGACGTCCAATACCGTACTATCTTGTATAAGGATTTCACTGAAAATAACAAGTTAACATAATGAGCGAGATTTAATAGAAATGCGATGGGATTAAAAGTGCAAAAGTTGAATGACTTGTTCGCAAACTAGTAATCGGTACACCTTTAACCAATGATATTTCTTCTGAGTTTACTTGTTTTGATCATGAACAGCTGTCACCACACCTTTTGTCTGCAATGGCTGTATGAAGCTTTACCATCGACATGTTCAGCTGGACTTGATGTTGTATAAGTCATGTTTGAGAACTGCTTTCTCTATCTTTCCTCCCAATTTTGCAAAGGATTACAAGGCTGCATATAACGACAAAAAAGCCTCAGTCTACATCCAGTGAGTTTTCGTGGTTATTGTAATTTTGATAGCTAAGATGCATATCACTATATTGATCTGGTATATTCGATCCATCCCATAAATGTTTGTGATCATGGTAGTAATGCAATAAACTCGGGACACGAAAGCGATCGATTTCAATGCCCAGATTTCGTACATGTCGGATGAGATCCCAATCATCACCTCCCCATCGAGGTCCATTTCCATAGCTTTGGATATCTTAAGATAAACGGAAGAAAAATAAGTCCCTGGTCCTTTAATGAAGAAAAAACACGGAGTTTGATAATAAGCCTGACATAGATTTAAGCTAAGTTTTAACTATTTAGAAGCAAAATTTTTCAAGCTTCTATATGAAACATACTTTTGCAGATGGCATGAGTTGTACACTAAATAACCAATCTCCATCACTTGAAGAAGGTCAATTGATAATGAGATGGCAGAAGAGATCTTGTACCAATCATTCCTTGAGAAGACTTCAAAAATCTTTAAGAAACATGAGTAAAAGTGGATACGAATTTTGTTTTGAAAGCATCTTTTAGCAGTCAAATGTAATCGAATATCAGTGGATTGCCAAAGATGAATCAGTAAAATTGCTACAGCTAATTGTGAATTAATCAAGAGGAAACATGGAAAACTAGTTTCCTTTCGGAAATGCCATTTGCTTGCTTTATTTATCTTTTATCATTAATTGGGTAGACCTTGCAAAATGCTTTAGGTGTTTATCACTAGATAGATACAAAAATTGCATAATATAATCAAATCGACTTTTGTAAATAATGGTAATACACAAATATCACGGGTGTCCTCATCCACAATGCTCTGTTTGTCAAATCAGACATTAAAAATATATCTAGAACAATAATTCATTTTGATTGTGCAGAAGAGAAGATTTTCCTTCATATTAGCATATCAACTTGTTCCTCTACAAATGTGTGGATCCATTTTACCTGTAATTAAACTTTAATGAAAGCAAACAGTCGCATTTAACGTATTTATTGTTTCCTATATATTGTTTCCTCAGAACGTCACCAATTTCACTGAAATCCTTTCATGCTTTTGGTTCTTAGACTTTAGTCCTTTTGGAAGATCATTGGCAGAAAAGAGGGCTAGGAGGCAAAAACTAGCTGCTAATATCAAGGAAATTTTCAGACCTACACTCTTAATGCTGTTCGTTACGCCCATTTTCGGAAAACTGATTACATTTTTCTTGTTTAAGTTCTGTTATCATCTGCATTTTTATCCCTGTATTTTGACTGAGATAGCAAATATCATTCTCAAGAAGCGTAATTGAGGACTTTTATAACAAAGAAAACATAATATCTGATAAGACTCTGATTATTCAATGCTCTCATGGTAAATAATGTGAAAGGTCACTTATTCTGCTGCATGAGACGATTCTTAAACGTTTTTTCAAACAATATTATAATATGTATTGCTTTTAGGTCTAAATTGACTTTATATAAATGATAAGAGCAAGTCATTAGTATTTTACACAGCTTTATGTTCAATAAACACAAAAATTTCAGTTGAAAACACATCCAGGACATTTCTTTTTTTGACGTTTGATTTGACAGAACAGTGACAGCCTCACTATTCACTTTTACGAATTATAGACACGACCTTATCATTTGTATATTTTACAATAGACATTGC
>JANTCA010022809.1:0-23388 GCA_024741275.1 Chironex yamaguchii
AAAGATGTGTAGTAATATGTACTGTATTAGGAGGTGGCATTTTTTCTACAACTGTCTGTAATGAATAACAAACGAATAATGTTGATTCTTAAGGCTTTACTAAGCTATAAAACACGCTGCATTACGAGTTGCTTTCACAAGATGGCACCCTCACAATGAAAACTGCTGAAAACTGAAAACACAATTCACCTCAGGTAGCCCAACTAGCTAAATTGCAGGATTATTATATTAAAACAGTTCTTGATTCATAACGTAAATTAACATAACATAACATAACATAACAAAGTTATAGTTCATAGTTCATAACACCGTCTTTTACATAAGAATTGAATTGACAACTGATCGTGATATTAGAACTGATAGAATATTAGCTTAACTAGTAATTGAAAATATCTGAACTTACATATTATGATTCATACCTATTCTACTTCGTCTTTGCACCAAGATTTATAAGTACAGCACTAGGTATCACATTAATAAACACAGCTAACAGACACATTACCATGGTCTTAAAAATAGTGTCTTAGTCTGTCATATATGTATCATACCATACAAAACACCAACAAAAACATCACATGAAAACATCAACCCAATCAAATATCATGCATCTTGAATGCATGTATTTAAGCAAAAATGAGTTTATAGAAAAGAATTTTTGATAAACAGTTTCATTGGACCACTGTGTATTTGAATGGAACCAAATGATTTGATGGTAGCTACTATTTATATTTTGTTATCAGATGATAAGTAGACATAAACAACCTTATCCTTGACTTGGTCATGTCAAAGTCGATCCAACAAGCTTATGTTTGCTGTCTCACTTCCTGGAATATGCCGATGACATTGTCATACTTGCTGATGGTGAGCTTAAGACCCAAAACCTGAGGGACCAGGTCTCTCTGAATGCTTCAAAACATGGCCTGTGAATCAAACCTGCTGAATCGAAGGTGCTGACTTTTTGCACTGTGCTACCCCAGCTAACGGTGGAAGGGGAGGCTCTAGAGAGCGTCAATCACCTTTCACCTTTGCATTCTACTCTCATGAATAATGAATAATGTGCTGCAGTAGAGACAATTGCCATATTAACCGCTGAGCCTGTTCAGCATTCTGAAATACATTTAGTTAAACTAAAATTAATTATATCACATAATCTTTGAAGAGTGGAATGATATGCATTTGTATTTCAACAGTGAGCAAAAGTGTATGGTGATTGATAACTTACTTCAGAGTGAATTGCTGTAGTAATTCCAGTAATTAATAGTAATTCCTTGTAAAGGCCTTTGCTGTTTTACAGCATTTAGTCTGTGAATTATCTAAAATTTTCTCTGTAAAAGTCTGATTGCCATTGTAATCATTAACCAGCAGGCAGCAAAGTGGATGTCATCAAAACATCTTTGTCTCTGAGGAATTGTTTGTTCTAATGCTTAAGCTCTTTGTAGGGCAAAGATGCTATAAACTGACGTGGAATTTACTTCACTGTATCCATGAAATTTGGAAATTCTGGGACTGATGCCTTTGTGCAGCTGTCAGATTGGTGATGTTTTGTGGCTATCAAAGTGGGCAAATCTAGTACAACCTTTGTCTTTTTCGAGGATGTTTATGATTCTTCATCAAAATGTAATTTTTCTCAATTCTGACAATTTAGTTACCAAATGCCTTAGTTGTAATACAACTTGTATGCCCAACCTCTTCATTGGGTTGGCTCCTTCTGTATTTGACATTGTATATGGTTGTGTTTTGTCTCTTTCTAAAGACTAGCTGTGCATGTTTCTTGATCTGTAATTACAGGAATGTGTTTGATCTTTTCAGTATGCTTTTTATTATTCTCTGTCAGTGTCAGTTTGTTTGCATGGTTTAGAGATTAAAGACATTTCTGAATAGGGTCTGTAAAAGAATCACACTCCCCATGATCATTCAACCATTTGCACATCACTTCAAATTGTTCCAATGCATTGTAGTTGTAAAAAGTATCCACTGCTGACTATCATATGTGAAACTGGACACCATCTCAAACAATGCTTTTAATTTGACAAACATTGACCCACCTATTCATTAAACCCTTCCTATGTTCTTTTGCCAATGCAGCAGCATAGGTGCCATCTTTGCAAAACCTATGGTTTCTAGCAAATTTTGACGACTGGGAGAAATGGTCACTCTACCAAGAAACTAACCTTATCATTATCTGTATGTAGCTTTATCAGCAGAAAGTGCAGGTCAAAGTCTATGGTCCATTTGCTCCATTTTGGAGAAAATAATTTTTTTCAGATTTTATGCGAGAGAAAAAGCTGGAAATTCCCCAGAATGTTAATTTTCATTGCATTTTCGACTGATTAGATGCATTTATACAGCAACTTTGCAGTATCATTTAGTAAAAATTTATTAACGTAAATACCTTAAATCTTATGTTAATTTCGTACATTTTTGATTGATTATGATTGATTAATCATTGACTGTTTTATCAGTTTTCTTCTTATCTTCTTTTTTTCTGATTTTCTGGATTTTTTCTTTCTAGAGTTAACAGTTAACTTTTTTCTTTCTGGGAGCCAAAATATTTTCTAGGAACAACTATCCCATGGTCTGATACTTTTTCCACCCCTGGTAACATCCCAGTGGACCCCATGCATCTCCATGTTAAGATGTTGAGGGAGTTTCATACAATTTAGCTAAGGCTAGCACATTTTATGCATTGCTTAATATTGATATAAACTACATGACCACAACTGAGATTTTTGTGCACCATTACTCTATGCTGAAGTATGAAAAGCAAAATTCAGGATAGATCATATATGACTAGATGTGACGATAACAGAAAAGTGGCTCTCCTAGGAATCTTTTTCTTTTATGATTACTCAGAATACTACTTAGCAACAGATACAGTTTATGTTTTGTAGTTAATAGTAGCAAAAACAATTAAAATTTGTGTTTAAGATATAGTCTTGTAAACTGAAATCACAATAGTTGTTATGATGAAAGTAAGGAGGATTCTCAATGCTCTAGTTCTTTATTGCTGACAAGTCATACTTAGACATCAAGAAGAGGTCATGAAAGTTGAGTGATTAACCAAACGTCTTAAGACAGTAGAGAAAAGAAGTTGATATGAAAAGCCAACAAGTAAACAGTAAGTAGATTAGGTCATGTTTGAAAGTACGGGAGAGATAGATTACAAAATCGACTGGTTAGAGGAGATGCCACTCTGGTAGTAAAGTTTGCATGCAGGCATTTTTAACCAAAGTACAAGACAGAAGGCAAACGAATCATTATAGGCACCCTGTTTTACAATGGAGTAAACAATTGTTTAACTGTTGATATCTGTGATAAGTGCTTGCTGGCTTCAACTGCCGTACTATTTTATCAAGCAGCAAAATTTTGTGTTTCGTCTTACGTTGCAATATCCAGGATTGTAACCGTTTTCTTTTGATGAGTGCAATGAATATTACACCAAAAATAATACATACATGATTGTCTGAGCATGTATTACTTTAGATTCATGAGCAAGAATTATCAAAATGTTAAAAGGTGTCTTTGCTTGAATTTCATGTGTATATATGGATGTAAATTGATGAACCCAGAGGTTGATATTAATGTACTATATTTCATTGTGCTATTTCATGAAAAGCTAGTGATAATCTATATTGTCATGTCAGATCATGTGATCTGCTCATTGTAACATTTAACTCAGTACCACCCGTTTCATGGTTGAGTATTCAGCGACTAAAGTAGCTCTTCAACTTGGCTCAACTGTGTGAGGAGGATGTGTCGACACATCTTAAGAGTACAGACAAGACCTGTAAAAGGACAGAGAGAAGCAAAGCCAGAGCCAGCGGTCATCCACAATCCATTAGGAGTTGCGCCCGTTTGACTCTTCCCAGCAAATTGAAAAGCCAAAGGTTTGAGCATGCTTGACCGATGATAATCATGATGATATACATATCTACTGCTACCAATGTTATTTTTTTACTCCGAGTTTAATGCATGATAGATGATCCTTAGATAAATGGTATTTTCCTGAACACGCATGCAAAAATACAAACGTTTGTCACGCTATGCGCTATTTTGACAAGAAATGGTTTCTGTATAAAGTTAACACTGAAGAACTGAACTATCTTTAAAGCTTTAAATAATTCTTATGGCACATCACTCTAAATGTTTGAAGGTTGCAAGTTTCATCCCAGTCGGCTGCATCTCAGCTTGGTAATATATATAAGATGTGTTAACATGGCTGCTGAAAAAACAAAAAAAATATTCTGCGTTGACGAAGGCAAGAGCTGAAACAAAAGTTGAATTGTTGAATTTTGCCATCACCCATCACTGGGTTTTGGGTCGTTATACCAAAGACTTGAAAAGTTGCTTACCAAACCTGTGCATATTATGTCATATATATGTGTGGAACACTGGTCAAAATAGTTGACTTTTGTGGGTGAGTGGCATACTAGGACATTGCATTCATAAATTTGATGCTTTACAATAAATGAGATGAGATTTTATGATGTCTAATGTATTTATTGTTACCACAGGAGCCATGGATGTTTATCATGTCAAAGTTTGAAATAGCACAGTAGTTCTATTGTATAGATTTTTATATTATAATATGATGAAAACGTAATCATCATCAGTTCTAGCTTGCTGAGCCACACATGACACAGGCATGCCATCCATAACTACCCTGCTTGAGCCTTTGAAGTCTTTTTGGAGGCAATCGACATCTCCACAAAGTTGGTTTATGTATGCAAATAAAGGTTGTCTTACTTTGGTGGGCTACGGTAGGTTGTCCACAGCAGTAGATTATAAATTAGAATCAAATTATTCTTAAGTAAATTATATATTAAGTCGTTGTGGTTTTTTATACGCTTCAGATATTGTTTTAATGAGCTCGTACGGAAAACAGATATACTTCTGTTCTTTTGCATAATAGGAAGAAAGCATTGACGATGTCACTAGAGAGGTAACCCGTGAAAGGTACGAATGTCTATTTCAAGTTTGTTTAATCTTTATGTGGTGTCGTATTACGGAGAAACGTGTTGGTGCAGAGGAGGAGTTTCAATAACCAAAGACTTTTAGATAATGCCGCGTGAAGCTGAATAACCTAGGGTTAAAGAATAGATTTTTTATATGGTAACTACATGTATCATTGGTTTGACTTTTTATTAAGGGACACCCAACTTGATATAAAATTTAAAATTTATAACTTAACCGCAGTTTTAGGCAAAGACGATCCGTGTGCGAATATTCCATCTATATGGCAAGAACCACTCAATTTGGAGTGTCAATGAACTGATTTCGAAATTACACATTATTCGTCAAACGTAGAAAATTATGGAAGTGATTAGGAAATTTCAGACTTCTCTTTCACCGATGACATCGGGAACAAATGGATGCCATTTAATTTCAAAACGAAAGTTTCCCTTTGCTATTCGTTTTAATTGTTGTTTTCTTTTCTTCTTTGAATAATCCTTAAGGGACTGGGACTGAGTAACCCCCTGTTCAGATTAAACACAAACACATATGAGTTTATTTTCCCTTTTATGTTTTTGGCACAAAGATAACCCAAGGATTCATTTGCATGCGAAAAATTCAGTCAATTTGATGTTTAAAAGAATAAAACAGGCATCTTGCGAAAAGCCATGTTGATGACATCACGTGAATTTCAAGCGGCTTTTACAGGGAAGCCGTGAGTTATATCATATTGTTGTAACATGCTTTTTTAATCAGTATGACAAGTTCTTTCACATGACGTAGTCGTTTTTTGAAAATAAGGGGTTTAAGTTTGCCCCATGATATTACGTCATCGATCACGTGATAGCCCCAAACTTTTCAAAATTTTACCCAATCTCCAATTAATTGTTAACCATCGTTGTAATGGAATCCCTTTTGAAAATTTGTAAATCGCCTTGACATTTTGCAACATCGCACTAAAACCATACTTGAAAACTTTTTTGTAGGTTGCTATATACGTATACTTTGCTTTCTGACAATTTATTCTCTTGTCAGAGTGTCAGATGAAAAAAGCTTTTAGGTATGATTTTAGCGCGATGTGGCAAACTTTCAAGGCAAGTTTTAAGTTTTGTGCCACAAAAAGATTGTGTAAAAATTTGCGTTACCTAGTTTGCCTGATGGTTACAAGTTATTCCCTATCTGAACAGATAAAAGTTTTAAGTATGTTCTTAAAATCGAAGAGTGACAATAAGCTAGCATTGAATATACGTGAATATTCATCTTGCACGAGCACGAGCTAATATTTATCACACTTTTTGCAGGGATGTTACATCAGCAATGCAGCTTAGTAGAAGTTTGGATGAAATCAGCTGGCTGGTACGTTCACATTTCCAGTTTTGCACGAGTCTTGTTATGGTGACAAAGTATCATCGGTGATAGCATAAAGATTCTTTTGATAAGTTGATTATGGTGAGAAGCTAACACCTTCTGTCAACCAATTTCTTTAGTCTCTTGCTTTGCAGAGAAGGCGCCATTATCCCAGTTAGGAGACCCTTGTTAATATTGCTAATCTTCTATGACCTCAGGTTAGGAGCAATGGTGGAAATTGCGATTGCAAAAATGCAGAAAAGTCAGTTTTGCTGATTAAGTCAAGCATTACCGTGAATCCTCGAATTAGCCCAGTTGGGGCTTATTTATTTTTGATATTTTGAATGCGGGCTTATTCGAGGGAGGGGTTTATAGGACGGGGGCTTAAAAAATTATTTGAAACATGCCAGTTAAAAATTTTCAAAATCTCTTCACTTTTATAATAAAAATTAACAATTTAATTATAAAAATTAGTGTATAATTGTAAAATGAGCAGAGAAGTATCACTAACTTTCGATGTGAATTGCGGTAAAGTGCAAATGACGGCTGCAATACGAGGACTCCATATGTGTAAGGAAACCTGGAAAATTAAAGTAGGAGGAGAACTGTTGTGCAATACGGACGATCGGGAAGACGCCATGCAATATGCCTGTAATACAATTGGCGTTTTTCAGTCAGCATGCCTTGAAAAAGCAGAGCAATTAGTTGGTCATATTCCAGTTGAAATTTCTCAACCGATAAACCATTTTCTCGATGCTGCAAATCCAAACACCGTTATTGCTGTGGGTACCGGGGAGAGAAAACGAGAAATTGGTTTAGTTGTTCCCGTGAATTGCATCCACAGAGAATCAGAAGCATGTCCAGGTATTGCTAGAAAAACAAGTCTTCTCGAGTTTGCAGTACATACTAATTTGTGGTTCTAAGGTGGGGTCTGTTCAGGGGGGGCTTGAGGGGGGGGAGCTCGAGGATTTACAGTATGTACTTTTTCTCTTGACAAATGACTTTTGCTAGAAGATGACTGCTGCATATGGCACTCATTGTTCGCCTTTATAATCTTTTGTGCATTAAGTGCTCTTAGAATCTTAAATACAATCTCGTCCAGTTGACGTTTGCGCGTTATATGTGTCAGAAACCCCTTGTATAAAGTCATCCAAATAACAGTTCTTATCGTTTTGTTATATGTGAAAAGCACGGACTACAAAACTCTTTGCATATAGCCCATCCTTTGCCCATCCGTGTATTTTAATTACACGGGGCTTTGATTTCATGTTAATTCACTGTTGATCCTTTTTGTGTTAATTTTTCCTTTTTCTCTTAACAAGGTTTATTGTTTGTATTTTGAAGAATTTTGAAGTCATGTATTTTTGCTTCAACAGACAGATAAAAACTTCACTGTTACAGAAGTCAAAAGAGAAAACACGGATGATATTCCTAGTGCCTTTTCATCACCATTTATACCACTGTCTCCAGTTCATCCGGCAGACAATCGAGTAAGTATTCTTCATGAAACTAATTACAGGGACCTAGCCATGAGGTTCAGTTGAAGGCAACAAATGAGAAACTGGATGTTCTTTCCTATTTTATATTGGGCATTTTAGGCGATGATCGTATTATTTACTAATTTTGGGATAGTGAACCATATGGGACCATTCAAAAATTACTTACGCCTGAGGGGTATAGGGGTATGGTCATTTTTGTCACGAACTGTTACGAAAAGTTGGGGGTGGGAGTAATAGTTCTTTTGTTATGTAACAGAGATTTTGTTTCAAATTTATCTTTTGAGTGGCGTGATCCCAACTTTTGTTCAGCAAAATGATCCTCCTGGAATCAATCCATTTGTTATAAAGGAAGACATTTGGTACGGGATGTATTTTGGTACGATCAAAATGATGTCGATGCACCGCCGGTCTTGTAAGCTTGTTGACGGCAATGCTGAAAGCAACAACACATCGGATGTGGAGAAGAACGTTGCTGAAAGAGTTAGACCACTTCGTAAGTAGTAGTAAGTAGTAGTAAGACAACGAGAGGCCCTTAGTGTTTTGCAGATGCAAGAAATGGAATGGATATTTTTTGATAACATCGATTACGACAACATAGAAGATGTACTTGTTGTGAAAGATCCCAAGGTCGGAACCCCTTTATTTGGCCCCACAACGGTGAATGTTGATAAAGCATGTGATAGTGAAGACAATAGTGAATGACATTTGAATTTTGTATTGATGATATTTTTAGTTCTAGAAGTGTATGATCTACATCTTGAATATTTGTTTCTTGTCGCTGGTCTTACGCAAAAGTACCACAAATGTCATCTTGTGTGCCAAGTAAATGGTCCTTTGATATTATTCTCTCACATTAGAACACTAGATTGAGTGATTATTTGTTACATGAAGGTAATGGGTACTATGAAACAGATAACGGAAACATTGATAGGGGGTCTTAAGACTCGAAATGTTACGTAACAAAGGGGATGGGTGGTACTAGATTTGTAGCAATGTGATACAAGGGGTGGGGCGGGGGGTCAAAATGGGCGAATTTGCGTGTTACCTAATTTTTGAATGGCCCCTTTGAGCTGTGAGGTTTTTGGTGAAATTTGCTTCTTTCTCAAACAAAGGGATCGTGCTTACCCCTGTATACTTTGTGATAGTATTCTTCAACTGTTTTTGGTATGTTAGGAGGATAATTACATTATCCTACCTAATTGCTAGCATGGTAGAGCTAGTAGGATGTTATTTTTCAGTTTACTGATATCACGATATTCTTTTTATTCATAATCAAATAACCAAAAGAGCTTGAGCTTTCTGACAGTACAGTGTCATTCGACACGCTGGTCAGATTCAGACCTTGGATTGGTTAGCTGCTATGGTACCTAACAAATATGAGCTAACATGCCTAGTAGTAGCGCAGCTACCATTTAGAACATCTGTGATGCGACGATTAAATTTCAACGTCAATCTGAGGCATGGGCATGGAACCAATACTGCATTTGTATTTGACTGAGTGTTGGCCTCCTGGAGTTGGAATCAAGATGTTAGTTGAGACACAAATGTAGAAACATCATTATGAATCTGGAGAGCTCTATCAACTTTGTGAAAAGACTTTCCTTTGTTATATAATCAAAATATCCGCTTTCTTCTTCAGCATTGCAGGCCCTCTTTTATATGGCATTATAACCGCCTGCTGTCACTTTTGTTATGTCTTACGCTTATTCGTTACCACTATCATCTCATTAAGTAACACGGCCAAGTAAACAACAATGAACCAAGTCTAAATTACAAAGTTGGCGTAAAGAATTGTTTCTCTCTCTTACGTGGAGGGAAGATTAACTTTCTGTACACAAAACTCACCAGCAGTGGTGTGTTGTGTCGAAAAATAGAGAGAAAAGGTGGTTATGATTAACTTAGCAAACGAATGCGGATATCTTTAACTTAAATATCGCCTAGTTATTGCAAAATGGCGTCCTTTCTTTAATATCTCAATGAGAGGGATCATATAGATCATAAATAGAGAGACGAAAGATTGTCTTCTCGAAATATCCGTTTCCTGATGTTAATGATGTCAAATCCACATTTCAATTCTTCATAGGTCGCATGATAAAAGTGATACATTATCAGCCACATTTGCAAGTTCCAGACTTTCTGATAATCGATATTTAACCCCTTTTTATTTATCTCATATTTCTTCCCAACCTCCTTATATTCCCCCCCCCCTCTTCAAATCCCCCTCTTTCTTTCTGTTCAGTATATTCAGGTCTTTACGTATTTCCTTAACTGATTCACTTATTCTCCTTTCCAGAAAGGTTCTTTCATCCCGCTAACTTTTTTGCAATAAGGTTTGAAACCTACTTTTTCTCCTGTCAAGATTGTACTTGCTTTTATGAAGTTATTTGTTTCAGTTATATCTTCCGTTACTGTTATTTGCCTTTTTTGCATGCTGCATGAGTAATGTTCTCAACACTTCTTGAACCCCTGTAGTTCCACGTCAAGATGGTGCTCCACAATACTATTTATTTCTTCTATGATTTCTCTTTCCTCATAGATCAGTTTCTGTATTTTCACAAACACCAAACCAGGATGATCATTCTCTGTACTATTATCTTCTATTACAGCCTCGTCAATATCTCGTTCTCCGCATACCTGGTCTTCAACATTTACATTAACCATTTTTTCCTAATTTCTTCGATTATAGCACTGTTGACCACTCTTTTTTACGTATCATTCGAGCTTGTTCACACAATCTCTGTTCAAGTTTATTGAATCTTTGTCTTTCCTTCCAAATGTGATGCAGCTTTTTCTGTAATCCCTTATCGGTTTCCCATCTTCATTGACAGGATTACTTAAAACGTAGCACTCTATAACAGCAATGTTCATTTCCTTAGTCCATCCGGTTCTAGCAATAGCATGATGACAACCGACCCACGCTGCTCACCCATGGGGCACTTGCCGGACGTGGTACCTTCAGTGTTACTTCCAGTTGTTTCTATTACTTGTATTTTCCGCATCACTAGCACTGAGGGTAGTAGTGATAAGTAGTCACAACCACCAGTTTTTTTATCGAGACATCTTACCGTACAGCTTATCCTTAATAGGTCCTTCTTATACACCGTAAGCCAATGACTTGGTTAGCATTGATTATGAAAGAATGATAGTAGGTTACATGATGTATTGATGTGCCTTTGATTAAAGGTTTACCAATGTGTGAACGACAATTCGTTCTTGTTTTTTTTTCTTTGGTAACTTAAAAATATTTGTTTCAGTTTTCCAGGGCTCGGAGTTTAACCCCAAGTCCAGGGCCAGTTCCTCTTAGCCCCAAAGTCCGTTCCTTTACAAGGTAATTCAACACATTATTTTAACTCAATGTGCTGTTCACGCCAGGAATATGTGACAGAGAGCTCTTCTTTTAGGAACGAAGTGATTGTTAAACGCGGTAACAATCTGAACTGAGATAGTGAAGTAAACCATTCTACGTCGTTTTTAATCACTATTTAGGGTAAATAGAGTACATAAGTGATGTTGGCATTAAAATCTGGATATACTGGATTTGAACCACATTTCGAAAAGATGGCTTGAAATAACTCCAAGTGTAAAATCTTATGCAAATAGAAAAAAAATATCAGACATATGCTAAATCGATCGTCCGTCCATTCCCTATCCAAGCACATTACTTCAAGTCGTGTTCATGATTTCATGAACCAAGCAAATAATACACTGGTTTTTGTAGAGAATCGCAAATTTTCCAGTCGCCACATCTCAGACAATTGTTGTCATGTTGGAATGAAATTTGTTCTGTTTGCTTATTTTCTTGAGCTCTGTGAGAATCCGTAATCAAAATTTGTAAGTTCTAAAAATAGATGTTTAATGACGTCATACTATGGAAGTGACTTGTTTATTACGACTGCCAAGGAAGTTATGTGACCATCAGAATTCGTTCGTTTGTTGGTTGGTTAGTTCAGAATGTACCTCAAATAGTTGTAAAAGTATCATTGAAAATTGTATGGTATGTTGATCGTCTGATGGGCAGTGGCTAATCAAAAAGTGGATTTTTGGATCACTGTTAAAGTAACAAAACCTTCATAAAACTACGGCTAGTGACGATGGCTTCATAGGGATAACGCAGTTAAAATGGGGCCTATGAGAACAGTCCATATTTAGTATTGATATCTTTATCAAACAACAACTAGCGAGGAAATCATCGTGTGAAAACCCCTGTTAAGATTACGCTTATTACTCCAGGCCATTTGAATATTTGACATAGTGGAGGTTTGCGCTCTTGGAGTACTTCTATGCTATTTTTTACTGTCCATGAACATGTCATTTTTTAATTTTGGATTGTTTTTTTGCCGTTGATACTATAGTTATGCACTCGAATAATGGAAGCTTTTTTAATTTTAGTTTGTCCTTAATTGGATAAAGTGTATGACATTGGCATTAAAGGAACTGTATTTCGTGTGTAGACGTTTTGCTATATTTTTATTGGTAAAATACATCCAGTGAATCGTGATATTGTATTGTTTTGCTGTCCTTTACTATGTCTTGAGATAAATTTCTGAATTCAACCGATCTTTTCCAGGTTAGACTAGGATTTTTCGAAGGTGTTCGATTTTTTATTTGATATTAGTGCAAAGATTCTTTTAGACCTCGACGAGATGTCATTAGTTCATATGTTTGTCATTTACTCTTTTCAATCTAGGAGGAGTCTGAGTCCCAGTAACTTACGTCCAAGTGCGTTTACCCCGAAACGAAAACGTAAGTCTGACCTCATCAAACACGCATTATTCGATATTTGTTGTACTTGTCGTACCCTGCGTAGAAAAATTTTTGTAGCGTTTCCAAGCAAAGGAGCAAGGCGACTTCTAAATATTTCCAGTTTGGAGGGTAGGGCAACCTATTCTTCTTTTGATTTCTGCCTGCTCAAACAATCAGATCACGTTTTTTAATTTCTTCCAGTTCTGGTAGGAAAGCAACGATATTAAATGAAGAGGAAGAAGGGCTTTTTAAAAGTCTGACTTCATTAAGCGGTGTCAGAGACCCTTGATTGTTTGTTTTCAGGATTTTTAATGTAATATGTGTCCTGTAAATTACTCACACGGGAGACGCTTATATGCCGTACTAATGTTCCTGTGTACTCATTGCATGTTTGACACGATCTTTGATATAGGGGTTTATCATGTAGCGAGTCGTTCTTGTCTCCTACGCTATGTTTCGAGAGGTGCTTCCTCCATCTTCAGGCTACTAGGGGCACACTTTTGGAAATGTAGCTTGGAAAAAGCTCACGATTCATAACACTAGGAGGTTAATTTAAGCCATTAACCTTTTTTCCTACCGTGGATATAGCACAGCTGGGGCCACGTTAACCTTAAAACAGTCGTTAAGTTATGATCGTGGCCACCCGAGATTCAAATCCGTGCCTCCTGTTTGCGTTAGAGGTAGATTAGACCAAAAGCGGCGTAGTGAAGTTCGGAACGAATGCACACAAATAGAGCAGCGTAGCGAATAGTGTTGGTGTTTATTCTAATGTATAACGGAAGTGTTTATGTAAATGGATGATGTTTACGTTATTGTATACGTAGCATGTTTTATTGGATGATTCATTGTGTGGCATTCTATGTTTTGTTTGATGTAGGACTTCTTGTTTGCATTTGTTTGTTTATTTTACAGTGTCCTTATGTTTTTAATTCTTAGTTGATCCTGATGACGCTGATCAATACGCAAGTCCTTGTAAACGTTTACATCTGTGCCAAACTTCGCTAAGTACAAGCAGCGCATCGTCGTCGTCATCGCCAGACACTGGGTCCGACTCAGTACCGATAACTAGCTTCGATGACGGTTCTTGTAGTGAAGAATCTTTCATGTATTCGTCAACGCATCATTCTGTACCAATTCATCATCATTCACCGCTGATGTGTGATACAAGACATATGCCCTTCACATTTGTCAAACCAAAACACGTTGCCCCTCCCTCTCCACTTGCTGCAGGGTCTAGTAGTGCAAGTATTCAAGTAGATCCTCGACGGAATAGCCTAGGAGCAACTAGTTACACTTTTACTCCTGTGAGAGACTAGGATGAAACGGTAAGTTGCTTGATGACGTCACTTCTCGTGTTACTCATCATTCATTTATCTTGTTCACGATGTTATTAATTTTGGTTTCGTTTTATGCTTCTCGTGGTTATATCATCTCGTGATAGTCAGCCTTGTCCTCTTCATTTGTTTTTTCCTGCTAGATTTTTCTTTTTTGTTTTCATCATTTTCCTTTATTATTCGATCATGTAGGTAGGCGTAATGGCACTACTTTGGTTGTCTTTTGGAAGAAGACGTTTCATTTTTACTTTGAAGAGCACAAGATTATTCCGTTTGATTCTTACGTTTAGTAATATTAAATACAAAGATCTTGCCTACAATTAGAAATGATTGTGCCCTTCCTTGCCTAAGTTTTGCACTTCACAAGTTGATATCATGGCATCTTCGATCATAACTTTCGTTCTCTGTATGCGTAAGAATACCGTCTTTTTAAAAAGTGTTTTCAAATTCTGAAAAGACTTCCTTGAATGTAACGGTGTCTTTACGAATACTTTGGATGTGTATTAGAATCTTACTGAGTTGTCAGGACTTCATCTTCCTTTTGAATGTCGTCACTTCCAAAAGATTGTAAGAGACCAGTGATGTCTGTACTAACCACTCTGTTAAAGCAAACAGGTCTTACAAAATCCCAATCGTGCTCGTCGAGTTTGGCAACATTGTTAGTTTGTTGACTTGGCTTCGGAAAGACATGAAAATTTTGTTTGCCTTTCGAGAAACGAATATCACGTTGGGGACGAATATCACCTCGGTGGAATTCTTGACAAATGGATGCATATTTGACAGGCCAAAGCCATAAGTGACCAAGAGTAAAGGTTGGGCATCTTGTGTAGTCAGTGGGTCCATATGGAAACATTAAAATGCAGTGCCGCGGGTATATGACCAATGAAAGATATCAAAGTAACTTTACCGCTCTTTAGAGCGCGGTAGAATGACAATTTTTATACTCAGGGTATATGACACCCAGGGTACAATAGCCTCCAAAGAACACGTGAACGTATCGAAGGCGGTCTTTGTATATTTTTTACACTTGAAGTTTGCTGATGAAGATGCCCTTGCTGCAACCATTCTCTTAAAGACGTGTCGGTTGAAATCTTGCTAGAAGTATCCGAGAGAAGACAACGTAATCTACACATTTGATTGGCTCTAAGTATCTCAAGCCAAGCAGCGTTTAGGTCAGGTTTTCTAATGGATCCCTTTCGTATCTGATTAATTCTGTTATACTAAATGTTGTTACCAAATTTCGTAACGGTACGGATTGGTGGTAAGTTTCATAGCAGTACTGTAATATACACAGCGTTATGAGTGATAGCATTTGGTTGCAGAATTGAACCAACATCCGATCTTATTAGATCTTATTTAGCTTCTCGAGCCTGACAGGTGTACGAGTTCTATGCTGTTATCGCAATTTGCCTGATTCCGTCTGTTTTGTTACATTATCGTACTTTCTCATTCTAGCGACCATTATCCGATTCTAATGTAGCCAGGTATGCTTGCTATTACGTCATGTCACTTTCTTCGCAATAAAACATGTGGATTTCTAGTTCCCATCAGTGTATGTTTTTGTCGTTTATTTTAAACCAGATCGTCGTTAAAGTCTGCTGCTTTCTTGTGTAAAATGGTTTAATGCACAAGGTGATGGAGTCAGGTGGAATGTCAACATAGTACGGATAATACGTTGCTGTTACAGGTTGGTTGTTTCGGTTCATGATGAGCAGACGTTTCACATAGTTGTATTATCCGTCACTGACGCTTTGAAACATACCTATGAACGATAAAAAGGCCGTCGGCTAGTCGTCCCTTTGCGTACATGATTTCCATTTGTGAAGGGAGATGTTTGGTAATGTCAAATACCTGAAGTTGATGTGGTTGGAAGAGTCGTTGATGAACTCTTGTGCATAGATTCGTAGACATGAGAACATAGTTAGCCTTGGATCAGATTCACTTGGAGAGGTCTCCCGCGTATGTCGGTATGTCGATAGAAATGAGACCGTATATGCAAGCGATTTCAGAAGATCAAAGAGAACAGATCCAAGACTGTACTGGAGACAGTTGTCGACTGTAACGCAAAGCCTGTCCGTATTGATTTTGGGGTAACTGGAATTATTTTTCGTTTCGTGTAAAGACAAACCCGGCCATGCAACTTTTGGATCTCGTGGGATGGCATCCCCGTGTAAACGCAAAACCATTTCATGTCAATTTTAGAGTCAGCAGAGTTATATCCAATATCACGTCGGCGCCAATAGTGTCTATAATGATTGTGAAGTGAGTAGGATTATCTTTAGTCATTTGCAGACACGAAGTCTCTCGATAGCAAGTTTGAAGCAAATTGTATATGATTTCATGTAAACAAAACACCTTTACATAAAATCATTTTTGAGGTAGATTGAATTAAATCCGATGCCGTCTTATCAGAGTGAATAGAATTATATCTAGCCTCGTGTAAGCACAAATCCTAGCCATACTAATTTTAGAGTAAGTGAATTTCTATCCAGTGTTGTGTAAAATGTGTTCTCATTAATTGCTGTCATCGAATTGGAAGAAGTTCGAACTAGGCTGTGGGTTGATTTTCCTGCAGGCTGTTATAAAGCCACTGGTGACTTGTTTGTGAAATGCAAGTGCAGAGTATCATGAAGAGAGTTATGATAACGATAAAACAATTTCCAAGTAATTAAGTAGCACGTCAAGTTTCAAAATGCAAACGGCTAAGAGTCTACAGCTGAGTCATGTCTTTGTAGAAATACGAATGACGTTGTTGTTCCGTAACTTCTCGTAACACTCGGTAGAAAATCCGTATATTGAATGTAGGTATTGAGATTGCATCACATTAAGGAAACCAAACTGCAGATAGAATACTGTGCAGAATTAACCAGTCCAACAGAACGAGAAATTCCTAGTCGTTTAGCTCGGATATTGAAGTTGTTTACTTGGATGTTGGAGCGTTACCTTGCACGCACAGAGATTTTAGGCCTACAAAGCCAAGTACACTTGCTTCAGTCTTACAAACTAGTATAATTGGTACTAAACAGATACTTCCTGTACTGTCTCCTACTCTTTGCTTACTACGGAACATCAGTGACCAAGTGCCATCGTAATAGCTGCGGGGCATGTGTGGATTGCGCACCTCAAAAGCCGTCCATTTATAATCCATTGTAAATGTTAAGTTGTGAAGTATTTTCACTTTATCCTCGTTTTGAAGAAGAGAACGGTCCATCCGGCAGACTTCTGACGCATGCGTAAGGCCTTGCAGGTTAAACAGATGGATGGATGCAGATGGATGGTTCTCCTCTCAAAAAAACGGTCAACTTACTTTTCTACCCGGTTCTATACTAGCCCCATGCCACTACATTTTAAAGTTTACACGTAATCATGTTGGGCAACGTAATACTCGAGCATTAAACGGTGATAAATGTACACATAGATAATCTTGGTTTGAAGGAAGTCTCAGTGCTGTGATTTGGCTGTTATTGATCAACTGGAAAGGATATATGCTCCTTTGTGTTAGCAAGGTTTTGCACATGTAGTAACAAATTGATTTATTATAAGTGAAGACGACAATTATATGCATTATCTATTTTCGAGGAAAGTCAAAACCTAAATTGGGACAAATGAGCGTAATGTATCTCGTCCGGACATTGCCTGTTTAATACGGATCTGTCGTGATTAAATAAAGAATATTAGTCACAGTGCCCTTGTTACACCTATGTTTAGAACTTGTTACAGTACACTTATTGTTCTATTCCCCTTATGACACTGCAGGGATATAGATTAATGCAGATAACAGGTCCATCCATATTCTAAATTTGGGGTATAGTAATGTAAATAGAAAAATTTCATGAGCAGAATTTAACTAGATGTCGGTACATTTTAGCAACCATAAAGACTAATGCTCGTCTTTTATATCGAAGTGATCGCGCTTTTACGTTTTGCGGACACCAAAAAATTTAAATGTTTTCATAGATAACTCAATTGCTACAGAGTTAACCCCTTTTTATATGTTATATATTCACTCATATTCATTTGCATAGGCCATCAATTAATTATTCATGCTTGGGGGACACTGAAGCACTGCCTTATTCGGGCAGCTAAAACTCTTAGGTCTTAATTTGTTTGACTACCGTAGGGAGAATGAAAGAACATCTCTTGCAATCAGACGATTCGGTTCTAACAACATTCTAGTAATAATATTTAATAACATGCTTATAGTATAAGGGAACAAATGCACCTTCTTTTGTTTGTACATTTCTGGTTTCAAGTACTTTATCACTGTTGCTTAGGTACTTACCATGTCAAGAAAGAAAAATCATATTTTTGATCTGAGGTAACTTTGATTTTGAGGTAGAAAGACATTACTGCGCGGTTTCCTCCTGGGAAATTATAATACTCCAAGCTCTTGTTCGGTTTAATTTAATATTTTCAATTTGATTGCTGGATTGACCTGTTCGCTTTATCGCTTATTTCTCTGTTCTATTTAAGAATCACGCACCAGATGGCATTTTTTGTATGTACGATCGTTCTTTAGTCAATTTGACTTTTCAGTGAAAGTGTTACTTGTTTTATGTACCCTACTTCTTCTACTTCGTTAGTATTTATTTGTCGATAAAACGGTGTATTGTTTTGCAATGTTTTACGAGTATGCTCTATCTTTGTTCTGAATTACTTCTCTAATATATGACCCTAGTACTCCAGTTTAAATTTGAATTGTATATACTGTACATGAACATGTTTCTAGTGTAAAGTAGTGTTTTCTTTTAGGAATATTGTGTCAAGCAGTTGTCGATATTGTATAGCTTGGTTGCAAGCTAAACGACGTTGCTTGTAGTCGGTAAAAACCTGGGTTTCCAAAATATCTTGGTAGTTGCCAAACTTGACAATCTTCGTACTCTTTTGCCTCAAATATCTTTCGTTACCTGCACTTTTTACCCTGCAAGAAGTGCTCCCTGGATAGAATTGCGGACTCTCTTTGTACACAAAAGAGCACTTTATCTCCAGAATACCCTTCCCTTGACATAAACAAGTGGCAATCCTGTCTGGAGTTGCCCTTAAACAATAACTGTCAGTTACCGATCGAAAATTTCGAACACTTGGTAAATCAAAGCTGAACTCCCGTTGCCGGTTTAAACGCGAATACTGTTTTAGTGTACCTTAATACACAAATTCAATGTTGAACTTTAAATAACGTTTTTGCAATTATAAAACGTTAATTAAATTCACGTTAATTAGATGATGACGTTAATTTTTGAAAAGTTAATTTCAACGTAGCGCTAATTTTTGAACGGTTGACTTATGCCAAATTTTTTAAAAAAATGTGGGCCCCTGTAAAATTTTCCTTGCTGGCGATATGTTGAAATCTGAAAAGGAAATTTTGGTTATTTTGCAGCATCTATAGATTTTGTTCATGAATTTGAGCTTCTTTGTTTTGCAAGTAGACCACGATACCAAAGCATCGGGTGACTCGCTATTGACGGGATTTTAGGTATATGAAATTTGAAAGGAAATGACAACTAGGGATAGAAGTCGAACTGCGTGAATTTAAACCTTTTCTAAATTCGAAGACAAATATCAGGGGAGAAAGTACAGTGAAGACGGGCACCAGATAAAACCGCCGTGTTTTAGAACAGAATTTAGGATCTCCAATATGATGGTTTTATTTTTGGTGTTCATCTTTTAAACTTATTTTCCTTTCAGACAATCAACGAAATGAAAGACATACTAAAAAGCATACTCAGTCGAACAGAATCGCTTTGAACATAAAAACTTGTGAACAAATAAAGTCTTTAAGAGTCACTTATATGGATCAAGTGAACATGTATTGCAAAATCATGCAAATGGATCAAATGATGTAACAGCCAGTTCTGGCATCACCTACAATGACCGTAATACCCGTGTATCTGAAACCTGACAAAATTATACTTTGCCCAGCCTCAGTTTTGAAAAATTCGTAGATTTTGCAGAGATTCTCTAGACGTTTTGGTTTCAGCGTTGATAATTTCAGATCAATGTTGTTCCTACTAAGTGTGTTCTGGTGATAATCTCATCTGATGAAGATGAGTAAGGTTAAAGTATTAGACGGAAGATAACTTGATGAGTTGGTTTATTTTCCTTTTGTTTCAGGCATGATGATACATTTTAACAGCTTTTGATTCGTATTCCCTGAATTCCTTGCAAGCCAAACGAATTTCTATAAACTAAAATTTCGTACTACAAATCTGGAAAATAAATATTGTCTTTCAAACATTCATTTTAGCAAATCATTTGTGTGGTCTGGTGGATAATGTTCGGTAATGTTGTCCTTTAAGCCGATTTTGGTCGAACCTTGCGAATGTGTCTGGGTACATGTTGCTTGATTCGGTGAATCAACTTTTGGGAAGTGCGGCCTATGTACCTGGCTTCACACCGGCACAAAAATTCATAAATATCATACTTTTGTGTGTGGTAGGCAGCACAACCGTTTGAGATGATGGCAAAATATTTCATGTACCATAGACGGCATGCGAACTTACAGAATAAGAGCTTCATAGATGTCAGTTTTACTGAAGACAGTTTTGCAGTTTTGTACTGTTAGGAAGCTTTTATTCATTAAATCTTGAGGAAACAGTTACATGCACTAATTACTGAAGGGTTTGCCAATGGGGCAGCCTGAGTGGAGAATGCCCCTGCTTTTAGCCGGTGACAGGATAAGAAAGTAAAGGGGATCTGGGGGCGAATGCCCAAGGAATATTTTCTTAACCACGCCCTTTTTGCTTAGCCAAACGCCCCATCCAGCTTTGGGAAACACCTGCTTTAGTTTTGAGAAGCGCCCTTCGTAACATGTGATGCTGCACTTTGATAATTTTATATTACATAAAAAAGTTCTTCAGTTGTTATCAAAACTAAAGTAAAAAGACTAAAAGACTAAAAGCACTTATTACATGGAAATACCCTCCTCCCCTCGTAATTTTTTGTCATTTTATATAACCCGTGGCTCCGTTAATGCTTTTAGCAATGGTAAATGCAGGCACTATCCATCAGTTTTTACTTTGGATTTATTGATTTCAATAAGTTGTATTTAGAAGAAATGTAACAGCATTTGTTATAACTGAGAGACGAGTGTTTACAAATGTAAATGTAGCATGAAATTAGTATAAGAACAAAAAAAAAACTGTCATAAAAGTAACAACACTGAGATATTCTTTGTCTTGTCTTTCAAAGTCCATAGGCAATTTCTTTGGGTCATCATCCAACGTAAATTTTCCGAAAGACAACTCTCTGGACCTATTACTGTGACAAAATTTATTGGGAATTTCAACCAGCGTGAGTTCGTCAGTTTTACGTATGTGAACTGGGAGGATCATTACATAGATCTGTCAATCCTGTTTGGGACTAGGGATGTCAAGTTTTTTGGCTGAGTTTCCAACTGATACGCATTGATATCATTTTTTTATGTGTCATTTACACTTCTAGTCGTGGCAGCATCTCTATCATTAGGAGCACACAGCAGCAGTTTCGCACTGTGTACCTCCATCCATTACGTTACGCTACAACAGATGAAAGACTTTCTCGGATTGTATTGATTAATGGGTAGCCCTAATGCATTTTGCAAGGTCCTCAGCATCAATTGCAGTCACATCAGGACATTGTATAGCCTTGAGAATGTGCCCCAGTATTATTTGCAGAATATTTATGCCAAAAGAGTAATTTAAGGTTTTCTTTTATGCGTCTATGCCAAATATTCTTCCATGTAATTTTGGTTGCTTACTCAATTCAAAGACCATCACAGAAGAATCATCGTCTGTCCTGGAGCGGTTTGCTTTCCTCCTTGATGACCGCACGACAACTTTAACAACGGTCAAGGAAGGGCGCAAGGAGCTGTTCTCTAAAAAGTGAAGGGAGTTGGACAGTATCGCCCAAACCCGAGCAGCGCTTGAACAGCACATCCGATGGTCAGTACTACAAGGATGTTTCCTTTCGGGGCAGACCCTCCTCTGTCAGCCAGAACTTCCTAGCCCCTCTGAATTGGGATGGCATCGCCAAGGAGCCCACTGGTCGCCCCATTGGATGACCTTACAGCAGGCCAAAGACACTTATGATCTTATCCACTGTGGGTGCAAATCAGTATGCAAGGGACGCTGCCAATGTCTCAAGGCGAGCCTAGTTTGTACGGGCTTATGTAAGTGCATGGAAATTGCTACGAATAGTAACTTCTTAAATCTGCGTGGAACAGGTCAATTTATTTGAACTGTGTAATGCTACATTGGTTTGGATTTTAAGGCCGTATAAAAAGTTATGAATAAAAACAAACAGAAATTGTGAACATTCGCTTCTTTGAAATTTCACCACAGGGTATCCAAGCCGGAAAATAAAGAAATCGCATTATTAGCCATTTGACAGGGTGAAACACAGGTAAAAATTTTTTACAGTTAATATCAGTTGTACAATAATTCTTAACAGTTATTTGTCGAAAATCACTCATTTTAAAGATTTTTGCCTCCATCTTTGTTTTCTTGCTGGCTAAGTTGGGGCATGCGCAGATCTCCACTCCATGTCTTTACTGCGCTTGGCGCTATATCAAAATTTTTACTCTTGGGGTCATTAGTAATTTCCGAAAGTTTGATGCCTTCTTCACAAACTTGAACAATTTTGGTCTATAACAGCTGGACTACTATCTTTGACATATGCTATGTCACTATGTAGGTCATTTGAAGTTGAAAAACACGCATTTAATCGACTGACTGCAAAAGTTTCTGTCATCTCTGCTCAATATTTTTATTTGATATTGTAATGACCCATGCAGTTAATATTAAGATATTTTTCCTTGCTCAATGCTATTCTAAATTGACGTAAATGATATATGCGGAAATCCCTTTTGTAGATATATAAAATTCCCTTTTCTTGTGAAATATATTCAGTGCAAGTGGTACAGAGATAAAACTTGTTGTTCTTTTTTGAGGAGTTTCTGTGCATTGCCGTTGTCAGCTGTTAACGTTAAGAAGGATTCATCTTCATCCTTCAAGTGGTGACACAGACGTGAACACAAGGAGCTCAAGCCATGGACATCACGTTTGGACTTTGTGTGAGTCCCTTTTCTGCCAATTTTTTTGTTGACATTAGTCTTGTTTTAGCAGCAAACATTGTGTAGACTTGCACGGAGTCCCGTGGTATTACTTTTTTCAAATGGCGACCAGTGACGCAACTTCCTGCACTTCCTCAGCTACTTCCGAACCACCCCCGTTATCCTACGTTACTTTAAGACTTCCACCGTTTTGGCGCAATGACCCCACTATATGGTTTGTCCAGGTGGAAGCCCAGTTTACAACCAGAAACATATCGTCCCAGGCAACCAGATTCGCATATATTGTCTTATGGGGCTAAGTCCCTCACCCTTGACCTTGGACTCCATCGTACCTTCCACTGGATATTTATCATCACCGATGATCAACTTCCTATCCTCAGCGCTGGTTTTCTTGCTCATTTTTCGTTGAAAGTGGATGTCCGCAATCAAAAGCTTATTGACACTCACACTTCACTCTCCATAG
>JANTCA010022820.1:0-11288 GCA_024741275.1 Chironex yamaguchii
AGCAATGTTTTAGGTAAATATTTAAAGTAAATAAAGAATGCAATAAAATATAGGTCTTATTCTGATAATCCTGACCCTTCTGTTCACCTTTTCGTGATGCAAAGTAACAAGTTATCTTTGTGGTTTCAAGAGCACTGTTATTGAATATGGATGCTTATTTGCAAAATTATTACTGAATATATCAAGCGTTTCGTATTTCTCTCGCAACACGCCTGTCCACGTTTAAAGTTACAAAATGAGCACCTGGGGTTACACAGTTGGCCAACGTAAATATTTACATGATTGGCAAGACATGCTCACAGAACGGAAAACCATCCAGAGAGAAGGTAGTCATATTGTGTACTTGACACGTATTACAACGTGCACTAAACATAAATTAAAATCCCATAAGAGTTCGATATCTAAACACAATATTTTTAGATAAATTGTAAAATAGTTGCTTATAGCTGATCTTTGATGCTTTCAAGATTTGAGAATCAAAAAATTGTGGGTGCAATTTATAGTAGAAAAGTTATTTCTCAGATTTAAGGACACATGGCCGTACACAGAATATTTTAATCAAGGAGCGAAGTTGGGAAATTTCTTTATGGCTCTACCCATTATGGCAGCAAGAAAGACCCATTTATCCATGAAAAGAAATCTCATGCAAATCAAAAATTATTGTATTCCTACAAGTATTGACTCGCATGGATATTCACAAAGGTTTGCAGTTGTGCAAATGTGCGATGGTCACCCTTTATATCAACCTTGCTCACTTGCTCAAGTTAGAAATAATCCCTTTTCACAATCTGAAAAGCACAAATTACCTATAAATATAACTTGACTTCGCTACATGCAATTCCCTCCTAACATACCATTCATCGCTCTAACTACAAGATCTTCGACTTTAACTGAAGGCTCAACGCGACCAACAGAATATTAAAGTGACCTTGGAATTCAATTCAGAATGTACATATGCATAACGAGTTCTTCATTCATTCATTATTCTCCAGTTAACGTTTCTTCATAAACTTCATGCGGAGAAAAAATGAATTCTCTCCCCCTGAGAATCATGAGCATTGCTAAGCCACTTAGCCAGTCTTGTGACATTGATTGTCCTGTCCAAAGTTTAAGACCTTGAAGTACTGAAAATAATCTCTCACATGAAACACTGCTGAAGAGCACGGTCAGGAAGATAGTGAGAATTTGGTGAATCTTGCAGAGTATTGAGCGAAGGCATGGTTTGCTGTTTTTGGTGCGTTTTATTTGATAAGGTGACCTCTTCAAGCAGTTTTTGTTTTGTTGAAAAGTTTGAATATGTCCGTGAATGTGTCCGAAAAATTGCTTTAAATATTTGTGGAAGCAACTGCCCCCCTGCTTTGTAGGGCATTGTGTGGACAAATTCCGAAATGTCCCGAACAATTCTTCCTCTATTGCCCTGTAAAACAGCGACTACACTTATCTTTCCTAAAACACATGTAAAAAGTGTTTTCTTTCCACATTCTTTGAAGTCTTCTTTTCTTTTTCTGTATTTTGGTGCTTAACTGTTGTAAATATGATATGTAATGACGTTGACAGTAAACACTACTGTTTTAACTAGCTGCTAACCACAGTCGTGTGCTATGAATAATACCATCTTTACTGTCAGGTGCTTCAATTTTTTCTTTCACAAGACATTATTTCTCACGAATGCAATGAAAGCTATCTTATCTTTGCTCAGTTATTCGTCACGTTTGATCTACTGTGAACTCTTATGAGACTCAGATTGCACTGGAATACTTTGAAGGGAGCAGAATGATTCTCACATACCTAGTAAAAGTCTTGTGTACCTAACGTAATGGTAAAGAGCCATTTTACTTATTTGAAGTTTTGAAGAGGATCTTTTTTCTTATTGTTTAACAGAGTCTCTTTAGTTATTACATTATTGTTCTTGCACGTTTAGGTGACTTGCCTTACTTATGTTTTCTTGTTTTGACACTCTAACCATATATAGTGCAGCTTCTCATTCTCAATTGATCAACAATCAACACTGTACGTCTCTGAGCTGACCTCGCTTGACTTTTTCTTGATAATCTGACATTACTTTAAAAGTAAACAAATGACAATATGGTGATTCCTTATCAAATTACAGTCAAAAGATGGCAAGTTCACAAAAATACATTCCTGTATGTCCTTCTGTCAGAATAAGGACTAATAATTCCAGTCTATCTGATTTGTATCCCCGATAAAACATTTATTTTATCATTTACGTAAAATATCTTCTTTCTCATTCATTTCTCTTTAATATTTCTCAGGATGCTTGGAATTAGTAAGAATTCTGTCCCATAATCACCAAGATATATTTGTTGTTTTCATTTATTAACTCCCTATGTAATTAATTATTCTATTTACACATTCAGTTTTGATAGTTTTTGGTGTCAAAAAAGCACAAATCGAGAGAACTAAATTTTCTATCAAGAATTGATATAAATGTAAGCTCATTTGAATCCAAAGTTTAAGCAAGAATGTTTACGTAAATAATCAAAACTATTAGATACGACGTTTAGTACGTTTTCGTATTTAATCAATACGTAATGATAATTTTATGTCATGAACAAATTGACTTCATAAATTTGGGGTGCCTCTACATTCTTGGACGGAGATCGACGTACATAAAACAACAAATTGCCTCTCACCGCTTAAGTTCATTGTAAAGAAATCTCTCTTGATAAGCAGAATCCATTTACTTAAAACCTGTCACTTGTCTCTAATCACCTTTCTCTGCTTAATCCACTAAATCAACAGCGTAGCCTAGGCCCCCAGTCCAATTCCAGTGTGACAAAAAGATTGCAGAGTACAACCAGGGGCGGACGAGCACCTTTTGTTTGGGGGGTGTAGAAGTTTGGGGGTGTAGAAAGTGGCAGCGCTAGTGGTCAATAGATATGAGACAGATGCATATTCGGAGGTCAAGGGGTTGTTGGAGTCCATAGAAACATTTCAGGGTAACGTCCTTTTACCAAAACTGAACTCACTGTTTACAGGTAAGAAACGTTCTACTGCCTGTCAACATCAATGATTAAAATATTCTTTTCTATAACTGTCTTTTAAATGCATGTCAGTTCTGTTTTTACTTGCTCTTGGATAAACAACTGTTGCAAAAATAAGTGATTTGGATGGTTTTCACCTTATTTCAAATTTTTGAAAAAAAGTTTATTAATTTAAATAGATTAATCGTTAAACACTAATTCTTATCGCTGGTGATCTACCAAAGAAAGATAGAATATTGGGGGCGTCGCACCCCCATACCTCCAAGGTCGATCCGCCCCTGAGTACAGCATTTATTTTCCAGATATTTTAACAATTCTCCCAAATCATCCCTTTCCTGAGTGTTGACAATATTTGAAACTTTTTATCGCCATTTTGCTTCCCTGGTCGTCGCTGCTTTCCCGGTTTCAACACTTTTAGTTGTACACTAGATATAATTATATTCCATCGGGGACAGCAGAGTTCTACTCCCCAATAATGTCCTGAAGAATAACTTTCTCTCGGTGATCCCCACATTCTTTCAAATTGCAAACAGTGTTAAGTCAGGCTTCCTCTGGTTGTTGCTAGTAAGGGGCGAAGTACTCCTGTTAACTTAGCTGAGAAAAAAAGGTAAGGTTTGCCACAAAACAAAACTTTGCCCTGCGATTCCTGTTCTAAAAGTCTTTCTGGTATACTACATTCGCGGGTTTATTTCCCAATACGGCGCACAAGGCAATCACCACCGGTCTCCGATGAAATAGTGGGCTGGAACTGAGTCAAGATAAGTAGGAACTGCGTCGTGGTTTGACATTGCAGAGACCTTACTTCCTCTGCCAAAGCTTTCAGTAGAACTCACTGACATTCAATTGTCTATCATGCTATCTGTTTCTGCCACAACCGCGCATATGGAAAATTTTGAGCAAACTTTCATTTCATTGTAATTGTGGTTTTCTCCGTCATTTCAATGGGAGATCAAGATAAGGTCTTGTTTTGCCCAGTGTCAAATCGTTTTGGCCATGAAAACAGCCAAAGGGTACTGTGAAAAGATTAGAGCTGCCTTCACCAACTTACAAAACTACACCGATCACTATTTTGTCTTATCCGTTGGGATGTGTGAAATGAAGTTCACCCTGAGATGACTGTGGCAGGCCGACTTAAAACGACTAAAATCAGGAGTCTATTTAATCCATAATAGCAAAGGATCATTGATAAGTGATAGTATAAGAAAGAAAGAATTGGACGCGAATAGAGAAAACATCGTGTTCCTTGAAATTGACACCTTGGCGTTTGTAGGAAAATTTGAAAGTTTTTCCTCCAGGGCCTCCGAGAGAAGAGGTTACATTAAGAAATAATGTGCCCATGACCAAAACGTTTTATCGAAGAAAAAGTTCAGGAAAAGGTATTGAATAAGAACATACGAGGTGTTCTATGAAAGTATGAAAATGTATAAGGTGACTAAACATGAATTAACAAGAGAATTCGTAAAATAACAATATGCCTAAAGAATCAACAGTTTACTAAGGGCAAATTATTAATGATCTTGATGTCATCCCGGGAAAAGAACATTTGACCATTTATATGTTGTAGAGAAATGTTGGCACCATGTATGGTTGGTATCAAATAAAATACTCCATTTCAAGGGGCACTCATTTGAAGAGATTGTTTGGTGTACTCACTTTCATCTTATCAGGGAGCCTATTGGAGGGTATGTATAAGACAGGAGTTCTTTATTTAAAGTACAACGGCACACTGACACGTGAATTTTAGTAACACTTTAATTAGTTGTAGGGCATTGATTAAAATAGTACAAAACTCAAAGTGAATAGGATGTTCGATGGTTACAGTTGGGCATCTAATGTGCAAAATACGTCAAACAAATTAAACCAGGAAATTCGTGAATGTCAAATTATTTTTTGATTTGGTTTTGTTGCTTGTTTGTTACTATTTATTGCCGGGAGACCTTTAATAGAGTCATAAATTGAGTTTATTTAGCCAGGTATTTGGTCTCTTAATAACTAATATTATTATACCATATAAAGCTTACTAGCATATCGAGGTGTTGTTTCATGCAAAAAGGTACTTTCTGAACCCTAAACAATATTTGTCGTGATGTTCATGTCAAGTAGATGAATTAACAAAAAATACAAAGTCTACCTGTAATAGGTAATTTACTTCTATGATTGCGATTTAAATATTACTAGCGATTACATCGCTTACACGTCTGGTAATGTTTTGGACAATTTTTGAAAAATATGAACTTAACCACATTATAATGAAGCAATGATTTCGAGTTGACATGGCCCGTAACCTAGTCCACACACAGGTCATTAGAAGTATTTGCATTTATTTACAACACATTTTCAAGGAAGAATTTTAATATTATTTTGGAAGGTACTAGTCAACCCGGACCAGGTCATGAATTTTCTCAACATGTAAGCAAGTAGTTGCTGTTACGCATTTTATACATATTGAAAAGAGACATCGGTCATGTTTGCAGGTTATCTAATCGTTTAATTATTTGGCTTATTTCAGCTTTGAACTACTTTTTCAGTTTGCTAATCAAGTACTTTAAGATACATTATGGCTGCAGACCAAAATACAGACACCACGCTTCATAAAATATTAATTGATTCGAAACTAGATCGGATGGTAGTTGTGCTGTCTTTCTATTGAATTTATACAGACGTACACTGAGCTCAGCATGTTGCTTCGTGATATTTGCAGGTTCAGAGTTTTTCCTTAAACAACCAGGTTTGTTTTCGTCACCGAAAGATATCGTGGTTACGAAACAAGGTCAAATGACGACTCGAATTGGTTAAGGTCAGTTTTTTTGACAAATCTTAGCTTTAGAATTTCACATTATTTAGAACTTTTGCCGGATATCAAGGATACTTAAATAAGAAAAACATCATGGGAGTTGTCCCCTTTGGTTACCAACTTGGGGCAGGTGAGACACTCAACCAAACATCAGCTAGAATTAAGTAATTGGAAAACTCAAGGATACGTGAGTCATCCCCAGTTATTGATAATATTCTTGTTAGATATTTTGTTAGTTAGCGAAAATGTTTATTGTGATTCTAAGGGTGCTTTGCTTAACTACGTGTAACTAAGAGTAATATTTACGTGCATTTTTCTCCGCTATGGAGACCTCACTTGACAAATAAGCATCAACAACAGCTTCAGGATTTTGCATTTTCAAAACAAAGGCTCATTGGTTCTAGTTGCAGATTTCTAATAGATTATTAAATATTTCCTTCATCCTCTTTGGGAGTGCTATTTCTAAAACTTTACCTTCTATGCAAGATAAGAGAAATTTCACCAAGTGACAGCCTTATAATTATTGACAAGACAGGTAATAGAAAAATAAAAAATCGTTGATTTTCACCAGCCTTGTATTTTTAAGCTTTTCTCCAGCCTGTTTAACAGTTCTTCCAATGAATGCCGGGCGATGCACCTGAAAATCAAAACGTTGTGCATGTACAATTTATAATGCTAAAGACTTTCAATTTTATTTGAGAAACGGGAAGTGGTTGGTAACTTAAACATATATATGTTCCACCGTTTTTCTTTCGTCGCTCGATCTATTTACAATAAAGGATCTCCTCAAGTGATCTCTAAAGTTATGAACATTGTTATCAGTAAAATAGTCACCTGTCAATTTAAAGGTTAAATTGATTTTAAAAGGGATGTGAAAAGTACGGTGCTAAAGATAGTTATGATAGGTTCAGCTGCATTATTACGCTTGATAGAAATAGTTAAGCATTAGGACTATAAATCAACTAAGAGTTAGTCCAAATGATGCATACGAATGCGACAGACAGCAATCTTAAATGGGTTTAAATTCAATCAGCAGGTTGTGTTCATGCTATCTCAGAAAGCTTGTCGTAAACGCAGTGTTACTGTCATTATTATTGAACGATACAGTAGGATATTGATTGTAGTAAAAGTTATATTATATCTTTTCAAACTATTGTTGTTTTTACAAGCTTAAAATCAACATCAACTGTAATATTGACAACGATTTTGTTGTTCTATTACAAATAACAGAAACAAAATTTTGCAGACTGCAACTTACCATGCTTTGTACTTAAAATACTGTCGTTGTGTTGACGCAATATTAAGAGTAAAGGCACAGACAGTGACAAGGAAAGTAGAAAAAAATCTTGCCACCAAAGTAGTCCCAGCAGCAATAGGAACCACAATAAACAGAGGTAGAAGAAGCAAAAACTAAAGCAGGAATGGGGTAATTGATCGTAGACAGCAAGGGATAGTTGCATGTGGCACTGGCAAGTAGCCTTAGCAGTAGTAATGAGTGCACCACACTGATAACAATCGTCTTTAATGTATTGTTAACAGGAAGCAGCATGGATAGCACTAGCATACATCAAAACCCCACCTAAAGTAGGAAACAGTGACAATAATAGTAGACAGCAAAAGGAAGGTAGAGATAGCATTTAGAGATAGCTTCATCTATTTTGTGTTAAATAGAAGGGACAATGTGTATTTTTACAATCCAAACAGTAGCTACCTCCTACTATAACTTCTGCTCAAATTGGCCAACGCTTAAGGTTGAAACTACTGGTATTATCAGTCATTTCCCACCGTGGTAATTTTCATGGTACGGTCGGTTTAATGTGTACCTCTCTCTCTGATCATAGCTTGAATTTAACGCTTAATATCCCATTATCTCTTCAAAATTGCTTGTTCATTTAATAGAAAAATACAGATGCTCAGTTATGTTGGCATTGATTCGTAAACGTTTTAGGTTACATTTATATCAGTTTGTTCTATCTTTCAAATCTGGTCACCGTTCATTCTCGTATAATTTGTTATCTACTGCTTAGAATGCTAGATGCTTTCTTTACTCGGCTAAGTATATTTTCTTTCACTGCCCTGTCTCCGAAGAGTAAAAAACGGATTTACAATGTAAAGAATTTCAAATTTCATGTCTTCTCTTAAAAGGGCCGCCGATATTTCCTACAGTTAGCCTAGTCAAAAATGGTAGACAATGTGTAATTTAATAACACACTGCGAAACTGCAATCCTAACCACAAAAGCTGTTGAACTTAGAGCTGCAAATTGGAAAACACTGGGTGCTTGTTTACGACCGCTTTCAATAGTGAAGTAAAAGGGATGGCATTGCAAACAGAAAGGTCATGCATACAAAATGAACTATTCCATTTGCGACACAACGCCTGCTGTGAGAGACAATATTCTGCTTTGTTTATCCCGCCTACATTTGATATAAATACACAACTTCTGCATAAAGATAGCGTTGGTGGCATTGGCACCAACATAGTAATGTTAGCCGTAAACAAAGGCTTGCTTTGAGACTATTCAGAGACAAACATGTATTAGTATAAGAAAAAAGTCATATAGAAGACTACATGAAACTTGAAATTTGAGGGTCTCAGGAAAGTATGCATAGCTGGAACTTCCGTGCATATGCCCAAGGTGTAGTAGATTTTAAAAGTCTTTTATAGTGGCCCATGCATCAGAGTTTTAACATGTGAGGGGCTTCTTTGAGGATGGAAATAAGCTAGTAAAGACAAGATAGGTTTGATGTGGATGAAAAATAAACTTGCAATCAAATACTCAAAAAAACCAGTGCATTCATGGTCAGAACTACAACTGATCCTTTATAAACGATGACTTCTATTACCTCCGCCAAGGTGGTTATGTTTTCATCCGGCTTTGTTGATAGGTTCGTTTGTTGGTTTGTCTGTTAGCAAAATAACCCAAAAATTTATGAATCATGACGAAATTTTCAGCATCGGTCAGAAATGCGCAAACTTGAAGATGAATAATTATTGGTGCTGATCTGGGTCATGGTCTAGATCCAGGAATGAAATCTTCATAACGCTAGTGAAAAATAAACCAACAACAAACAAGAAGACAAAGAAAACGCCTTACACTGTTATCACTTAGGAATAAAGAAGCAAAATACCAAACAAAATAGCATTTCGCACCTTCGGAGATAAGAGGTTGTGAAATTAAGTTAATTCTTTACACAAGCAAACTCAAGAGCCCTGTGACCAACAGACTAGGAGCTCATCGCTTTTAGTTAAATAATAATATTGGCTTGGTGGAAGTTTGCCCTCTCAGAGTGCTGCCAGTTACAACTTGCAAAGGAATGCAACGCATAATTTTCTTTTCTTTAGTTTAGTAATAATAGATAGAAAGTTTCACTTTTGACTGTCAGTCAATATCACATGCACGATCATTAACATTATTTTAGTTAATTGTATAGCAGAAAATTCTTTTAAAACGACTTATTCAAATTTTCGATATTCTAGTCTGTATAGGTGCATATAAAAATTGCTGAAATGTCCAAACTGTTTGGACAGTCTTTTACAATAAAATAAACTGCTATTGGGTAGCTGAAGTTTTGTTTTGTTTCAAAAGTCGACGAAAGACAACAGACCCATCTCTAATAGCGCAAAGATGTAGTTTGGCTTTTTAAATGCGATGAAACAAGGTAAAGAAACCTAACAGAATGCTTGGTCGATGAACGTAATCACGTGACTTTAAACGTGTTTCCCACGCTATACAGCTTGAGACAGTTTGATAAATGGAGAGAAAGTTCCAAAAGTTACAGTCTTCCATAGCTGACAATAATGCTACTTTCTGCCTAACATTGTTGCTAATTTATGTTTTGTACGAAAATTGAATGAAAATGTGAACCTTGATCTGAGATATGTGAAAATGTTAAATCGGAAGACAATACAAGTATGTTTCATGTACTTCCCATAAATCAGTAGAAGTCCGTAGTCTGTGAATACGTGTGCCCTGTAATTTCGCTGTAATTTCGCGAGAAATTTGAAGTACAACCGTAGGAGTTTTTCAGGAACCAATGAGCTTAACTTACGCCAAACGTAACCAAAGTTGACTGAGCATGAGATATAGTTGTTCCAACAATGTTATTATCGTAAAAAGAAGATGACGTCAAAACGTGACGGCCTGGTAACTAGTATTGTTTTGTTTATGGTGACTCCCGTTAATCGAGCAGAAAATTTTATCAAAATTTCTGGGTTTATACCTGCAAGATTTGATAGACATTGAGTTCTCCATTTGAACCTAATAGCTACTTTACTGCATGAAGGTGTGTTGGCACAAGGTGTATTGGGTGACTTTGGAGAGTAACATGACCGACATCCCCCCTCCCCCTCAAATTTAATCCTCGGTGACTTTAAGATACGTTTGCTTTATGTATTGTAGATCCAAAGCGATTGTCCTCCAACAAAAAGACACTCGTAGCTTCCACATTACACTACTTAAGAAAAACATATGTGTATATGTGTTACTAGACAATGATTGCATAACGGAAGCCACTGTCGAAAGGAATAGAACTGGCTAGTGTTGGGTTTACGTCTCTTGGCTATTTAAACGTCAACAAGTCTATATTTTCTACTACAAAAAAGGCATGCCTGTTTAGATAATCAAGCTTTCTGTCCAAATTTCCTAGAATTTTGTCTTTATAATTGTACTTCTGCTACGAAATTTTGACCGCACCTTGCCAGTTGGATTTGAGTTCAATCTTCACAGTAGTCTGAAAACGTATTAAGGAGAAATTGTAATGTAAACCATACAATGGTGGGAGGGTAAGGCTATTAATTTATCAATCTAAGTGTTAGGATCTTTTATCAATAAAGAGTAAGATTAATTGACATGATGAAGGATTGAGGTTCAAAAATACCGGCAGTGCTTTGTTAGATAAAGCTTAAATATTTTACCAGGATATCTTATTACAAATTTTAATGCAGAAATAAGGAGTGGTCAAAGGCTAGCTGTGTTTAAAATTCAAACTATTGTTAATAATTTAAAAGACTAGGTGAGTGTCTTAAGAAGCTGCCTGTTTGTAAGGATATGAAATAGCATTGTTGCTACTGACATTTCTTCATATTGATTGTGAATACGTGAGCTATTTCGTGATAAATTCGCAAAGATAAAATATATTTTCAGCAAAAAAGCCTCACAATTTATTTGCATATGATGAGAGAACAATCTTGGTTAAGCTGATAAGATGTAAGATTTTCAAACAAGAGGTCGGTAGCTAGGTCAAACATACTCGATCCCTCGTGGTCATCATCCTTAAAAAAATCTTAAATAAAAAAATCCTTAAAAAAGTCAGTTCATATAAATGGTGTGCGACATATTGCATTATATGAAAAGAAGGAAATTGGCTATAGGCAGAAAGAACTAGCTTTTTTTCACTTTCGACTTTATCTCTATGTCAGGAGCGAATACATTTTCTCCACCTCTGTCTGAAGTTTCCGTAATTACTCTGAATGCCGTCAGCAATAACG
>JANTCA010022831.1:0-23381 GCA_024741275.1 Chironex yamaguchii
AATAGATGGAAAAACACATCAAAACTCCGGTTTTGCTTCTACAAGCTTGTTTCGTGAATTTTCACTCGTCAGGAATTCCAGATATATATAAAAATAATAACTCAACAGCCAACACTCACTAACAGTGTATAAAATTATACATAACTTAAAAATACACCATCATTTTGACGTTTCTATTTTATGTTCATCAGAATTACATGTATATGTACCGTGAATTTCGATATATTTCATATTAAAAACTTTTCTGTAAGTTTTGAAACAGCACAAAAATCTAGCAACATAGAGTTTTGCATAAAGTATTTACACTCTCACACACATGCAAACCTGATTAAACGATAGGAACCTCTGATCTTCAATTCTAAAACATGCATATCCTTAAAGCATTTAAAGAAATGTACCTACGAAACGTCATCGCAGGTAGGTTTTGACTTCGATGAAAGCACAGAAAAAAGGTATGACTAGAAATGTATCATCAGAGTCATATCACTATTACCTTTATAATTATCACACCCTAATTTGGAGATGTATAGGATATGATTGAATACTACAAGATATAACATATATGTCACTAAGTACTTTAAAGGGGAAAAGTATTAAAAACATGTCAAAATTTAACATTTTTAATACGCTAAAGTTTGTTGTACTTTAATTGGTGTTTCCTTTCTTTTAAAAAACATTTTTTTCTACTAACACGGCTGCTCCTACTGTTACAACGGCACTACTTCTTGCCAATCGTTCCTATTAATCCTGTGAATATACTGAATAACCCAATATACTGCATATTTGACTTTCAAATACGATCGATGCCAATTATTGCGAGAACGATCGGACAGCAGTACATTAAAGGACGTGTCAAAAATATGACATTCGAGAATGGATTCGAATAAGGACCTTTCAAATCATGATTGTGATGCTTCACAAACATTACAACATACAGTTTCTACGGTGAACACCTCACCTTAGGAGACAATTTTTTCTTCGAACGGACTAAATCAGATTCATGAATTTCCTCCGTTGCAGAAAATTTATGGTGGACACCTCTGTATAGGGAACACCTTTCTGGAGACCGGAATGTGAGTTTTGCCCTTGAAAAGCCTCTACAAGGCGGACAGTTAATAAAAAATTCAAGGAACAAGTTTTGACTTCAATAAGTCAGTTTAGTTCAGTTACAGTTCTAAACATTACACTCCATCTCTTTCTTTACTTGTTTTGCAGAACCAAGAGGATTTTTCTGGGATATACCTGGAAGAATATTCCTCTATAATTGGCTATAAAAGTATGACAGGAACTGCATTTTTATGCTTTTTGACTAGCAAAGCTAAGAATGTGAAATTAGTTTGCATACAGAATAATTTCTGGTTTTGTTAAAGCGTCTTCAGAATTCATGTGAATGTTGTAATGGAATGTTTTGTACCATTGATATCTCTTGGGTAATCGAATTAAGCTAAAGAGTGATAATCCGGTCTCGGCGGTTTTGGCTTGACAAAAACAGGAGGAAAATAGAAAGTCTTTTATAACTAACACATCTCTATAGCAGACAATTTCGCTCAGTTCCGATAGTACCCATTCTGCAGACGTTTTACTGTAGTACAGAAGAAAAATTTCTAAAAGTAATTTCATCTTGAAAACGTCAAGAGCCGTCTTTAGCCTTGATTTAGGTTTTTGCTTTCCATTTACAACAATGAAGGATACTTAACCACAATAACTGTTGAAGAAAAACATATTTTCATTTCATAATGTCAAACAAATATTTCTGATCGTAGCAAAACCCATAACTAAACTTTAAATTGTTGATTTCCTTTCATTAACCTTTTGGATTGCCTGTTTCTCACCTAAATCAAGCATTAATCGTGTGTTCGATAATTTAATTTAGCTTAACAATACTATTTAATGGTCTGCTATCGGTACAGGTGGAAGTCTGATTGATGACGTCATTTGGTGAAATAGATGGACACCGATTCGTGATCGCATGTTCTTAAGTTAAGCCGAGTGGATCATAACTTGTATTATGTAGTGTAAAATAAGCAAGGCAGACGAAATGAAAAATTTAATCTCTTTTCATTACATTGATAACATTAAATAAAGCATCAAAGCTTCGACTGAAAAAGACGAATTTCGACATTTTGAAGAAACAACAAATATGGCAAGTGCTTTTGGTTGAATCGTATTAATTAAATGAGTTAAATAATGTGCATAAAAATTAATTGTTCATCAGATCTCAGCAAGTGAGAAATTTGGAGTCGTCGCATAAAAATTTAATTATAATAATACTCCTTTGTACGTATCCCAGCTTCTAAACGTCATTAGCCAAACCATCTGTAGGGATTAACCTCATGAATATGGGAATACAGTCACCGGACTGCAAACCAGACGCACTTTCCGGTTAGGTTAAACCATCAATAGAAGTATGACTGTTTCTTTTGTTTATCGTGATGCGTATCACCGCAGAGGAGTTATTTGCAGTCAGAAGGCTCGGGAGGCTCGGAAAGTTTGGGTTCAAAGCTCGTGTGGTCCATCACTACTCCATGTTACTTCTCCTTATAGCCTATGGTTACCATGTTCTGCTTCTACACAGCCTAAATGGGAGTATTCCTACAAGTTTTAATGTTGTCGTGTAGACTAACAATTTCAATGATTAACATATTTGACGTCTAGATAGAAGGAATAGAGGTGAGACAGGTTACTTCTTAAACAAATGTTTCGGCTTTGGTACCCTCTCTTGTGGTAAAAATTGCCTCAATCTGAACAGAATTTACATTTAAGCCACTGTTAACCGTCTCATCGGTAGGAATGTTTAAGTAAAATCTAAAGATTCGAGTAACTGCAGAAGTCTATAAAAACAAGAAAAAATACATAATCATTGGCTATATAAAAAGTAATGTAAAGCTATGAGAGAATGCATTTGAGAATCAAATTTGTATAAACCCATTAATAACGTTGGTGAGTACTGTTGTCTAAGGTAACCATCGGGTAAGATGCTAAGTAGAAAAAAATAATTGGTGTTTAAGAAACCTTAGCCTCACTTCGGCTGCATTGTATCGTCCTGTGGACTAAGAATCACAACCATAAAATTATTTGACGTCTAGATAGAAAGAAGTAGAAGTGAGGCAGATCTATTGTAAAATAAAAGTGATGGCTTTGGTACTATTTCTGGGGATGCGAAAAGCCAAGCTACAAACAAAATATACACAAATAATAACTTGTCACTAAATTGTGCTGCAAACAGGTCTTTTGACCAAAGAATGAAGGTGCTGTTTAAAATTCAAACAACTCACACTAATAGTGATAAGAACATCAATTCGTCCCTAAGTTCTAACTGCTCATGAAACAAGGACAAAGAGTATAATGAAATAAGGTCTCCTGAGGTCGTTACTAAGCATAATCCACGAGTTATCGAAAGTGAACAAGGAACGGGATATACAAGCCAAAGGTTGAATGGCTAATTCAATTCAAGTATAAATAGTGACCATGGGTGGGAGAAGATAACGGACGTACGTTCTCAATAAGGATTCTTTGATCTTTCATCATCATAACTAACACCGATCACAGAATTTTACTTCGAAACACCCGAAGAAAATTGATACAGTTTATTGTCAATGATCCCATTTCAGAAATATTTTTAACTACTTATAGGATAGTGCAGGCATTTAAGTTGCATATTTTAACACATTTCAGTTAGGAGCTATTTAAATACTTAATTTTTGTTTAAGATACAATGATAATTACTCACCTGAAGAATATACTTGGATGAGTCCGTCTTATCGACGATTACTTTGGTTTCGAATAAAGGGGACGCAGCTGCACCATACATGAATGGCGGGAAAAACCGATGGACTTGAACTAGAGCATAAACTATATCCCAAGTTTCTCCTTTTGAGGAATCTGCATAGCAATCACAGTCTCGTATCAATCTGGACAAGGGCTTTGATCCTAATTTCTTTAAATGTGATTCGTTTTTACAAGAATTGTATAGTAGACGAAGCTTCTCTGCTCCAGCACTAAATTTAGTTGCATCACCCTCCAACAGCTGCTTGAAGAGTTGAAAGTTTGACTCTTCTAGCACTGAAAACTTGTCTTTGACTTGCTGTTTATCTGATATAATATTTTTTTGAAACCAACCACCACATGCGTAGTTGTAAAAGTCGTTGCAAGGATTTATATTGCCATCGACATTGCTAAGAATGTTAGCAGCACTTTCGATACAAGACTGCCTGTAGCATATTCTATTTTGTCCATTTAAATGCAAATTGGATGTATTGCAGAAACCAGAATTAGCACCGTCTTTATATAGAGAGTTTGTCACAGATATGTCGCGAATATATACAGCAATGAGTACAAAGCAAAGTAAAAGCAAACTTATTGTAATACTTAGGTGTATCTTCTGAGGCAAAGTCCATTTTCTTGTTGGTTCTGGTTCTGTACTATTCACCAAGCCTTCATTCACGCTATGAGCCACATGTGGAACATGATTATTCAGATTTGTAAATAACTGCCGTTCAGACATTGTTCAAACTCCTTTTCTAGCTTAATTGTCACAGTGAGTATACACCAAGATAAAATTACTTGTTTCCCGAGCTTGTAAACAAAGATGGAATGCAAGATAGCATTTCGTCTCGTATCATGTTCCTAAATTCAAATCACTTTTAGTGTCTTCCATTATTCGTCAACTGAATAATCCTTAATGTAATCAATTTTCTTTGCTATGATGGTTCCAGCGGCGACTTTCAATGGTGTAAATAGTAGGGCTTCGTGCATATAACGCGGTTTAAATAAAAAATAGGGCACCGATTGTCCAGCTTTATAGGACCATTTTCCTGTAACAATGTACTTGCAGATGGTAAATCATTCACAGATATCGGATACTTGGAATAGGTGGAAAGGACTCAAATCCGAAATCTTTTTCTGCTCGATGACGTATATATAGTTATTTTATATAGTTATTACCATTAGTAGTGACTATTGAAACATGTAGCCATGAATAAGTCCAGACTGTCATGAAACCGATCATTTTAATCGATCAGTAAACGTTTTATCGTACTGCGATTGCTACTTCAACTTTGAATCCTGGGCAGCTGTTTTAAGAATATTCTAAAGGCAATCATCCAACTTTACAGAAAACACTGTTCAAGTTAGATAGCACCTTTCTGAACAAGAGGTCGCAATTTGTGGCTACAATAGCCAAAATCAGGTCCTTTTGCGCATATTGTATAACTGTGGCACATCATTTACCGACGAATTAAGAAACATTTATGCAAAAAAACCAAGATACTTGAAACATAGCATCAACTACTTGTTCCTTTGGCGCTTGTGTAAGTCACCTTTAAAGAAACTACGCAGGTACGACACGAGATGTTGTTTTTCAAGTGAACAGACCCAGCTTGATTAAAGAACGATCAACGACAGACCTGCTGACGTGTATCTTGTTGTATGAATGATTGTTTTGTTTACTAAAGAACTTTTACAAAACCGAGAATTGGCAATGCATTCGATACGATGAGGTTAAAAAGGAATCTCCCAGTGAATAGGTTTCAGAGGGGATTTATCCTAGTCTGTAGTAATCTACAACATTTTCCCTTTCTAGGACGTAAGCTGATTTTGCTACAATGAGATTTAATTACTTTAATAAAGATCACAAGGCTTATCTAATTCAGTGATATTGATTTCAGATATTCACTGGAATCATATCTATTGGCTTGCATTCGCTCACTTCAGTGAATTAATATCCCTAAATACAAATATTCATGCACATACTGTCAATTTATACACTTCACATGGATTCCACGTCAGAAAAATGAAAAAGTTAAATTCATCTATTGAAGAAGTAAAGTGAATGCTATTAATACTTTCCAGTCTCCTGTGTATAAATGATTCTGTGTAATGCAGGGAAATCGAACTAGCAACCTTAGGCTCAAAAGTCAAAACTCAGATTGCGTGCTATTCCTACACAATGGATTGGCGAAGGACAATTAAAGTCTTCAGTATCAAGAGACAAAATTCAGTGGCTGGTAACTACAAAATTTATTACCAAACTTAATTTTTATCTCTGATTCATCTTTCACTGACAGATATTTTTATGTTGTCACAGTAGACACATAAATGCATTACTACAGTAGCTGCATTAAGGTTGCGTTTACCGGGTCTGAACCGCAACCTTTAAACTCAAAAGCAAACACTCAAACCGATGTGTCATCCCAATGAAAAAAAAAATCCCAATGCAAAAGTTTATTGAAGGACATTTCAAGTCCTTCAAGCAAGGAGGAAATCATTAATTTCATTTTTTGTCTTTTGGATTCCGCCTTTGTATCTGCTTTTAAACGTTGTCTCAGCAGACATATTAGTCCATTGTATATATTACACATATGTGGAAATTACCAAAAAAGTTGCTGTATGTATGAATGTCTGTTTATGCATATTTTAAAAAACAAGCAAATTTGACTATAGTTTGACGAAGTCCTTTCAACTAATCAAATTTATGTGTAATTTGGAATTCGTCTGTGTTAAACCAGACCAACGTCCTATCTTGCCATCAGGAATGTAAACAAACTCTTGAAACAAGTATGGCAACTCCTATAAAAAGGATAAAAGTTGTCCACTGACTCAGAATTAAGTATGGAAGTAGCCTCCTACAAATAATTCAGAGATACAATTCTAGTTGTGTTATTTAGTTTTTTCACATACAGCGTTTTAATATGTCAAATTACTTTGTTTGGACAAATGTCCTACGGTTACTTTCTTTCCATATACCCTCTTACGAGGGTTTCCTGCTTCAGTCGATATCATATCAACGTTTAGGTCAGTCTCAATTTTGTTCAAGTCTGGCCAGCGTCTGTAAGAATCGAACACAGACCTTTTGATGGTAATGGTAGGCAGCCCTGAAGTTGACGAAAGTTTTTCATTTAGTAAAGATGTTCTCAGTAGTTTAAATAAAATCGTAACTTCCATAAACTTTCTTGTTGTTATACAACGTTAGTTTTAACAGAACTTATGAAACGTGCGATCCTAAGTGTACTTACGAACGTCAGTCTTGCACACTTCTATAGTCGATGTTTGTCAAGACTAAAAGGCAGTGGCATTTCCTACTCAAGTAGTCAGTTGATATACTGTTAAATAAACCATATCAATAAACGAGAGGGTGATAGCATATTATGTCTGAGTCGCATACACTGCTTGATACAGAAGATGTCCGCCTTGACAAACGCTGGTGGAACTTACTAATAAGTTCTAGATAGCGAACTCTAGCGTTAGCAGACATTTCACCGAATGCAATTAGCTGAGGGGAAAAGGAAGGAAATTTCTGCAAAAGTTTATTTTCGGCGGGGTTTGGTTGTCCTTATCAGGTAAGATACTTATAATAATGATAAGTAAATGAATATATTCAAAGTTGCTTTAGTTTGCTTCCATTTTCCGTTAATAAGACAACAAAAAGCAGTGCTGAAAGTTCGAGGGTGAGATAGAAAAGCATCGAAAAACTTGTCAACAGTTCTTGTCAAAAGTTATAATTACTTTTAAAATACACAAAGCCCTAAAACATCCAAGGGTATTAATAGTTGTTGGGGACATGGTTGTGTGGTTTCAAATAGTGAAACGTTGGAGAGAGAAGGGTTTGAGTTAACCAGCATAAATAATGAGGAACTCTTAAAACTAAGGAATATTCGGAGAATTGTTGGGGAAGGTTTGAGATAATATGCATTCAACATGGTGGATGCGTCTTGTAACTTTCATTTTAAAAGTTTACTGTCATTCGATGCAATAAAATTAATTTGTAGAAACCATGTAATCTAGGTAGCCTGTTAATCTTTTGGCTCCGTTACAATCATTAACGAACTTTCAAGATCCTATATCTTAAAGTGGTAAATATTGGACTCAGCGCATACTTAAATAACAATTCGTTGGTTTTTTTGTCCACTAGTGCTCGTCTGATCCAAACGCCTATGAGATTGCATTATTCACAAAATCAAACTGTGAACAATTCCAATATGCAGGTGATTTGACATCAAGCTAGTTATGGAACTTATTCTTAACCTGTTTATGTTAGGCTCACTTGAATCAATAAACCGAGAGAAAATCCAGGCTTGCTGTACTTCTTCAGCAGAAAGGAAGTCTCATGAATTTACTCTAAGATTAGTTTCATTGATAAGATCATCTTGTTTTACTCAAACATTGAATTATTTAGTTAAGATAGGTTTGCAAGACAATTGCTCTACTAGAAGAAACAATCTTCAATAGTCAAACCAAAAGTTATATTGAAGCGAGCATGTAAGTCGAATGTTCAAGGTAAATTATATTTTTTTAAAAAAAAGGGAAGTGGGGCTACGGTTCGCAATTAAAGGATAAGAGTTCCTCTTTTACCACCATCTGATGGACAAAAACGATTCATCCACGAGTTTAAGACTCAAAGTAATTCAAAAGAAACATCAAGTATACGCTTGTAAGGTTTTATAAGCCTGGCGAACAATCGTGTAATATAAATACTTTTAGCAAAATAAGACACCGATCAGGAAAAGTTGACACTACCAAAATAACACAAGGTTTGTTAATTAATTAATTCATTCAAGCGGACAGAGAGAGGGAAACGAGAAAGATAGAGAGAGGGGGAGAGAAAAAGAAAGAACTTACAAGATTAGAAAGAAAAAATAATACTTTCAAGAGGAGAAACTTTGAGATTGTTTCGTAATTGACAACATCTGCTGATCATTCTGACACTTAATGAGATAGATGGAAGTCTTAGTTTACATGAAAAAGAAAATATACGGGGGATAGAATTCGTGGCGAAGCACCAAAAATACTAAAGAAATGCAAGTACTACGAAACATAACAGCATAAACATACAGGTACAAGAAAAAACAAATTAAAAACAATATAACACCGTTTCCGTCATCTTTTCATTTTACGACTTCTTACAGGGCCATGAACATCACGACTATATTAAATATAACGAGCTAAATGAATAACACGACAAAGTATGTTTAAAAAAAGCAAAGGACACTATTTGGCATAAAATTTCAAAGAGATCTTGCACAATTGTGAAAACCAAAGACTGCAGGAGAAAGATAAGCCTTCTTGGGACAGGTAAAGTCACTCAATCCTAGATAAATACTAGAATGTTTAACGTATGTTTGAACAAAAATTGAACGTGATTGCTTGAGTATTCTGTTGAAGACGTAGTGACAGAATTCGTAAATAATGAGACTAGGGAGCTAAAGGGTTCAAAGTAAAGTCTGCCTATCGGCGGAATTTCTCGCTACGTCCACGGAAGTATCCTCGATTTACGATTCCTTTGAAATGATTCCATAATAAGAAATAAGCTACGGGACACTTATCCTGTAGTATCCTGAAGAAAGATTAGTTTACATGACAAAGTACCATCCCTGATCTCGTAGAGCCTTAGGACATCCTATAAATATTTTGAGCAGCTTTTACAAACTTCTGCCTGTTTTTCATACACCTAATGAGATACCTTTCATTAACTATCAAAAGTTGCCTACAGTAGCTGAAAACCTTTCGCATTGACCATTATGTATCTACTCCGACTTTTAGCTACCTAAGGTCACTTCACTTAGAAAGAAAACAGTAGAAGTCAGAATGTGGACGTCAGAACTGCTGCGCTTGGGTTGAAACTATATTGTTTTGGACACAATCGAAGAAACTTCACTAAGAAATACCAAGAAAGTAGCATTATAACAGTAAGATAAAAAGATACACAACGACAAGGAATTTGATCAAAATACTTCAGGAAACGCTTTGTCATTATTTTGGTATAATTTAACTTTATCATATATGTAAACTTCAACTCGATTGCATCAAATTCATTTTAAGTCGGAAAATAAATTAATTCACTAAAACCCTGCTTTCAATGGATCTGCCGGTCTCCATTGATCAAGGCAAAGAACTTCTTTTTCCTCGGCTGCTTTTCTCCTTTGTTTTTCGAGTTCGACGTAAGATTCTCTGTCAATGGAAGCGGAAACACGGCTTCATGATATATATCAATATTCCATGCAATGTAAGTAATTAACTGAAACAGTGACAGTGTAAGAAAGAACACCATCCCTCACTCAAGTGACCAATTTAACCGCACAATGGTCCAGCGGAAACAAAATACTTTTTTACCAAATGCGAGGCATTGTAATTTTGAAACTCTATTTGTAACGGAAATTGTCAGGCATTGGCGGAATAAGGTCAGGCATTATTACTTTCCATTTAATATCCACGATAGTTTTGTATGTGTTACTTACCTCAAAGCTGTCGTGGTTCAGTTGCAAATGGATTTGAAAACGAAATCGAAGCCGAACGCTCACCAACGAAAAACTTTCAACTTCAAGACCTTTTTTGGAGTCACAAGTATAAGTGACCGACCACGAGGTCGAATGACTGCTGCCAAGAGATGGCCCAAGTTCATGTTTAGTTACGTTTTTTGTTGTTATTTAACAGTCAATCACAATCATTTGACCTTGACACACGGTGAGACGGTAGTACGTCTACTGAAGACATGAAAAATTTTGTTTGCATAGGGAACCTCTGGTTTAGACCGCCACTTTTTGAAAGTATATTTTAAACGTTTTAGATGAAAAAGTTTTATCCCTAAATAGAGATCTGGTGGCGAAAATGATCTATTGATGACATGAGTAATACACTGATTGTTTTCCTCTCCAAACAAGCCGTGACGTCATAATGTTTAGATTTCATAACCTACTTTAACAATCTTTTTGTGATACAAAACTTAAAAATCGCCTTGAAAATTTGCGACCTTGCGCTAAAAATATATTAAAAAGCTTTTTTCGTCTGGCGTTTCACTTTTTTCATACTCTGAAGAGTGTCAGACGAAAAAAGCTTTTTAAGTATGTTTTTAGCGCAAGATCGCAAATTTTCAAGGCGATAACCTACTTTATGCCATACAAGAATGAAATTATTACAGACTACTTAGACTTAAGGAAAAGTACACATCGAGACAATCCGGACAAAATGACACGAGAAATCTTACGTATAAGCATATTCAGTGTAATTTTCAATAATGAAAATACTCGGCGAAATAGAATAGACACCGTGTCCCTCCAAGTAATATTAGCATTGTATTATATGAATTACACGACAAGTACTCCCCTGCTTGGGTAATTGCTGCTTAGATCGGGTGCTGATAAGTGTGCCCTTTATTGCCACAATCTAAATCAGAGTCAATAAAATGCAGCAACCACATGGAAAACTGGCATGTTACCTAAACGGTCCATTAGATTGTCAGGAGCTATTACTAGACCAAAATCATAGACAAGAACTGTTCAGTAAAGTAGCAAAGGTTGCTTAGCAAGAATGTTTGGCAGCTTGCTTCAACTTAATAAACAAGTGTTTGCCGTAAACTGAATCGATGGGATGAAAAGGAGATGAGAAAGTATAAACCTGACTGCCATAGTAGGTAAAGCTAGCTGAGTCAGACAACTAAGATAATGTCATGTATCTCGGGAAAATTTCTTAGAAGGTAATAGAAGGAAGACATTGGTGACCAGATAATCAGTTTGTAAGGGTAAAGCAAGCAATAGTAAAAGTATCTCTTTGATTGGTGTGAATTTCACTCTTGACTTCTTCACAACTATTTTTCAGTGGGCTCTGTTCATCTGACTCAAAAGCGACACCAGCATCATGCTGTGAAACCTAAATAGTAAGGATTAGTCCTACAGGTATGGAATTTTCATGCATTAATCTTGGCACATAAGAGACTAAATAGATTGAAAAGAACTAACCCATAGGACAAGCATGAAACATAATGGAGCAATTCACTGATTGTTTTACGGAACCAACAAATGCAATTTAGAGATTTAAACCAGTTTGTTTTATTCGATCTTAAACCAAAGCAATAATCTGCTGACTTTACTTCACTTCCAAACGAGATCAACAACAGGTCTCACTTACTCAACATTTGTAGAGAGCAAATGTTGAGAGTGTTTTAATACCACTACTGAACATCATTCAACATCACCAATCACTCGCTCTACAAATGTTGAGTGATGTTCTCTGCAATGTTGAGAGCGTTTTTACGGGACTTCACAAGTATCATGGCCAAGTAAAAAACAGAACATTGCCCATTACGACATCGATGAAAAAACAATTTGAACGCCTTACGGCGAACTTACTCTACGACCACCACACTGTTGAAATGTTTAACCCAATTTCCCCAGTTGCCACTGTTTTGCAACTAAGCAAAAGTCACAAGTTCTACACTTGAGCCTGTAAACATACCGAAATGACAATAAAATTTTTTGGGGGAAAACAGGAAAAGCTATTTTTGATGCTCTCTCCTTAACACCCTTTTGTCAAGCGTTGTAAAATTCCAGTGATTTTTTATCTGACTGCAGTTTTTATCAAGTCACACTATGCCATCAAATGAAGTCACAATTTATCCACACAGACTCTACAATTACTAAGATGGCACTTTCTAGTTTCAACTTCTATTAGTATAATCGCGGACAGAGGAGCAATGATGACAATCTAGCAGTATTAAAAAAGTAAGCACAAGTGGCTGTACCAGTAATTTACATGCGTATAGTTCAGGTTAGATTTTGCGTATCCAAGAGCAAACTTACACAGTTTTCATTGCGTAATTTGTAAAATTCAATAAAACCAACCAAAGAAGCTAACATGAAACCACAGGCCTTACCCTGAATAGTGGGAGATTGCGCACTTATGCCTTGATGTACGCTTGGTCTCTCGAGGACTTATGATACTCCCTTATTTTTCACAAATGCGGAAAAATCTTAATTCTTTATTGCATTTACAAATGCAAAAGTAAGAACAAATTGCACTCGGGGTAGCAAATTTGTTAGTTCAGACATAAGCGAGCTAAATGATAATGAACCTAGGCTACTTTCTTTTGGACCTGTCAAACGACTCATTATCTGCTAATAACATCGTGTATATGGCAAAAATGCAGATGATGACGAGGTCACCAACACGGTAAGTTGTAAGCAGTAACATCAAGAATCAGCACCGTATCCTATTGCAGAAAACTATTATATTGATCGATTGATTAGCTGATCGATTAATTCGTTACGTATGTGCTTTTCTTTGCTTGTCATTGCTTTTATTTAGCGCGTTCAAACTTATGAGGCACAATCATATTGTTTCATCGTTTGCCGTAGACTTGACTGACTATACCTTCAACCAAATTTTTAATCTCAAGTTATCGTGTAGCACGTGAAAAGAGCAACTGGAGAGCTATTCTGCGAGCTTGACCACCATCTATAATTGCGACTATGACGACTACATGATGATGATGATTATGACTATGGCGATTATGGTACTGATTATGAAGATAATGATACTAACAAAGATAGCGATCATGAGGATGCCCATAATGTTGACGATGATAGCGACGAAGTTGTCGATGATGATGATAATGGCGACAAGATTTTACAGCTTAAAATTTTGATAAATATTTCAAGTCAAGGGTATATCAAATCGACTTTTGCTATAAGATGAATCTGTCAAGTAAAAGTTTGGAATAATCCTGGCCAAGCCTTATGTGAATACTGATCACAGTATGTAACAGAAATTTGACTGCCAGCTTTTTTCAAAGAGGAACATAGGTATCTCAAGTGATTCAGCATTATGGTGTAGAAGCGTAACTTTTATACCAGCAAAAAGATATCAAAATGGTGCCGTGTTTAAACCGGCCACTCGACAAATCAGTGCGACAATTATCTATATAGTCAAATTACTGAAGAATATGATACAACGTTTGTTTTTGTAAGTATATATATGGCTCGTTATACTAGTTTACTTATCAAGAAGGCATTCATCCTTGACTTTGATCGAATCAAATTTGCATTTAGAGTAAGATTTAAATTAGGTTATTATCGTGCACTCAAACTAGGAGAGCATTCCATTGACGTTAAAATCAAAGGACATTTAGCCTACCTTGGTTTCACTGGTAGCATATTTAGCGGAATAAAGGTATCAGCTATAACTTTACTGGAGCGGCTGCAGGGTAAACAAAAGATTTCAAATCAAAGATTGCAAGGTGTTACTAACTTACATCGAATAATTCATAAATTGCAGAACTAAAGTAACCCTGGATCTTGGCTGTAAATTGCTACAGATAAATAAGTCCCACACACCAGAACTCAGTAAGGGCAATAAATGTGTATATTACAGACTATGTTGAGGTAAACAACTACTGCAATCTTAAAAGCTTGGCGAGGTAACAGATAGGATAGCTATTATAATGTGTACAACAACCATTGTATCAAACTGATTTGCTTTTGATCGACTAAAGCGATTCCTAATGACAAATATTTATGAGTTCTTTTTCAAACGACAGCGAAAAGCGCTAGCTCCACATTTGAAAAGCGTTAGAATTAAATGTTGCAAAAAACTTTTGCCATGTTGTAAGTTTTCGGATTCTGACTTCACAGCAGATTAAGATCAATGGCCTTGATATGAGATAATGTTCCCTTTCTGATCAACTATCCAATTAAGGCTAACCATAAATAGTAATTCACTTCTTACCTAAAACTTACGGCCGGAAGAGTAGACCCAACTTTGTGAAAACCTTTTGAATATTCTGGCGTATGATAGCTTTTATCTCCCGCCTTTCTGACGGCGATTCCTCCTCTGCTATCAAAAACTAGAATACAAGGAATGTAGAAAACGTGTTAGAACATAGCCACATACCAAGCCCATTTGTTTTTATTGTTATTTCTTTAGATATTGCTGTAATAACATTTTGCAATGCTTTCTACAGCTGATTAAATTATCGCAATCCTTTATCAAGTGGAAATAAGTGCTTCAAAGAACTATGTTATCACTTAGACATTGTTCATGTCTCAAGAATAAGAAGCCGATAACAGATAAGTTTTGAACTGCACATGCTTTGTAAGTTATGTCTTGTTCCACGTTCCTCAACAAAAATGATGTCTTCTAAAAATACTTCACTTTGAGAAAAAGGAATAATATAATGAAACTGGACTTAACTGTAAAATGAACATTCGGCAATTAACAGAATTCACAGAGATCTGGTGCCAAGTCTTTCAAACAGACTTGGTTCTACCTTGGTACAACATCACTAATGAAGGGATCACATCATTTATCAAATGATCCAAATCAGTGGAATGAATAACACACGCTTTGATAAATAAGCATTAAAGTACTCAAGATATTGTTGGTAGGCCTACACGACATGATGCTTGAGAAATATTTTGAGGTTTGGACAGAGACGTACACATATGTACACTCAGCTTATAGATATACTTTACAAGTAGATACAACAATAGGAATTTAAATAAAAAATGATTCTATCAAATGAAGTGAGGACTATAAATATGTTTCACAGTATTTGTGGGAACTGGAAAACTATTCAAACACATCCTTAATACCTTTTCGCCTTTTTCCAATTGTATTTTCTAGGTAAATTTCTTCTAAGCTGGTCTTGTTGGCTTTAATTTCACCCTCAATCATGCATCTTATTCCATTACCAGTGGCATATGGGTAAATAATCCATTCATTCCATGTCTGAGATAAAACACCTACACAAAATAAAAGCAACATGTAAACTTTGAATTTCCTTAACAATGCAACTATTGCTTCTGCATGGTTAAAGTAGAATAGCACTATATTTCAATCACATTTTCCTATCTGGCTGTTTTACTGACCATACAATTTTATGTACAGTGTGTCTGTTTATTATGTCACTGTGCACTTCTCTAGACATCTTGATGGATTGCTGCACTTTATTCAAACTGCTCAATCCTGTAAAACTTAATAAAATTTTATAACAAGAAAACAAGACGGGCAAAAAAACCAAATCCAAATCAATAGGAACTCCCAAAGACTGAAGCTGAGTGTCCTTAGCTTGAAAAATACATTCTGTTACAGTATGACAATAACACCCACTTTGGATTTGTGTTGCCACTTTATTCAGGAGTATTTATTCATATTTATTTTTTTATTTGTTGAGATACTGCATATATACATCTGATACAGATGAAGGCTTAAGCTGAAGCACAGGACAAATTAATGAATTTCCCCTTACCCACCACTGGATTTCGTCTCATGATATAAAGGACTTTGAAAGTCCTTCACCAAACCTTTTCATGCTGCGATGGCATGGAGGTTTGAGTGTTGGCTTTTGAGTCTGAGGGTTACCAGTTTGAGCCTGGTCGCTCCCACTTAGTGCAGCTATTGTCGTAATGCTCCACTATTGACAAATATATATATATACATTCATACTATACACATATATAATGATTTCTAAGCTTTCTGAAGATTTATTATTCAAAATGTCCATAAAAGTTTAGTTCCTGTATCAATTGTTTAGTTATTATTTACTTAGTTTAGTTTTCAGTGCTTAGTTATGCAATCAAAAACCATTAACATGCATAAATACACATTTATACCTATACATTTTGATTCACAAAGGTACATGACTGTTACATGCTATCACTTGTAATATACATGAGCATAGTCGCAAAGAGAAACACAAGGGCTAAACAAATTGGTTTCAATATAGACCCATATACAAAGTATATCTGTATGTCAGACTGAATACAAATTCCTTACATGGTAAAACATGCTACTTATATATAGCTTTTACAATGACACTAAGTTAGCAATTACATCAAATACAATTCAAAATTGCATTAACTATGCATATTATCTGACCAATAATTATTAATAGTACATATTTGATAATAATTGAGGCTGGGAGTACTATGATGTCAAATGCTGTTATTGTAGTGGCTATACACATTAGTGACTAATACTATGAACATTCTTCCATAGACTACGTTTCTACATTCACAGAAGTGAAACAATAGCAACTGACATTGTATCAAACATAACTTAACTTTATTCCACTAGCTTTGGGGCATGCACTTGTTTTCATATTATTTGACATACCTGGAAAGTATCTTCTACCACTCTTTATTGTTTTATAAACAATTTCATGGGATATGTGGGGGGATAGTGCCAAAGGACATCGTATGCTAGATGTCCAATCAGGACCACCTTCTTTCCTGAAAAAGAAATAAAATTTTAAGAGATTATTAACTAGTTGTAAGGCACATTGAATAACTGGGATAAATGCTAATTGACAAAATATTTAACTTGCATTGAATATTAAACTATTTTCCTCATTAATTCCTCAACTCTTAATATCACTTTTTATGTTCCTTCTCTTGAAACACTGTATGTTATTATATTTTCTGTTGTCACATATGAGTAACTATTCAGCAAATATTGATCTATTCCACTTAGTGCACAGCTTGTATGATACACTTCCAAACCATCTGGGTCATGAAAATCTTATCCAAGCTTTTCATTATTGTTATACCATGGATAGCCAAGATCTATTTGATACCTCCATAAAATATGCAAAAACGTACATATCTCATGAAAGTGAAATCACTAGTATGAACTAGCTTAATCTGATGTTGATGTTCAGGCTGCTTTTATCATGCCATGCATCTTTTCTCTTCTAAGTGAGCTTAGATGCTATGGGGTTCCTTTTGATGGGTTTAGCTTGCATTGCTGCTTGAAATGACTTTAGCAAATGAATTTCCTTGATAATGTTCATAAGCTCACATAACAATGTAGAGGCAACTTATTTGCTTTTGTTCATACACTAGTCATAGGTGTAACAAAGAACATCAGATGAACATATCATGGCACAGAAAAGAAAGATAATGTGAAATAATACAAAATGTGAACTATTTGATTTATCTTAGACAACACTGTCAATTTTGATTCTAAAAATAAGTTCTAATCGATTATGCAAATGCAAACATGACATATCGAGAAACACTCTAACACACTAATTTCTGAAGCAAATTTTTCATTGCATGCACTCCTTGTACTCATCATTTTATTGCATCACTAAAACAATAAAGGTAAAAAATAAGGGAAATTATATTAAAACTTGTCTCTTGTACCATGCTGTACCATCCGGCAGTAGCACTGAAACATTAAATATAGGTCACAATAGCTCAAACGTTGTGCTAATTCTCAAAAGAGCAGCACAGAATATAACTCCATGATATAATAAATTACGTGACTAATCCATTAAAAAGCTACCTCTTGCATCCAACTTACACAACTGCACTGAAAAATTCACATATAATACATAAGGCATACATTTATCATATCTCGTCAAAGGACAATGACACATATGAAATCTCACACAAAAATACAAAGTCATGCATAACTGCATACCTTGAAATCTCTTCACCAAGTAAAACACCAGCTAATGCATTACAGGGATGAGGTTTCCACTTCCTTTCACCTATACTTCTTTCTCCAAATTGATTATAATAGTATGGTTTGCATGGTAAAGCATCCATATTTGAAAATTTTGTAAAATACTTCTTCTTTATAAAACTTCATAACCTAATGCAAGAGTGGTATTGCAAACGCAGATTCTAAAAGACAAAAAGCATCAAATATACATATAATGAGTAAAAAACTTAAAGCAAAAACTTCTTAGTCATATTACAGAATATCATTGAAAATTAGCATAACAATGTATGCTACTTAAGAGGCAAACTCATATCGAATAATGATGAAGACAGGACGAAAAACACAATGCAAGATTGAATAAAATACGATCCTTTGATAGTTAACACTGTGAGCTGTGAACAAATCAGAAAGCATACCAGGATGCATGGCATAGATCACCAAATCAACAAGATTACTTTCTTATAATCTTGGCATGAGTTGTTATCAGAAATGTGAAAACGCTTCCAATGTTGTCTTCCTCACTTTTGCTAGCATATTCAGTTCTGACCAACCATTACTTGTTCAGTTTCAGTGCTTAACTGATACTCCTGGGTTGTGGAGATAACAATAATGTGTAATCCAGGAAGATATACGACCATAAGAATCATTTGTAGTCATTATGTTACTTCAGATCGTTATATTTGCTACAATTTCTATGCCTTGAATGGCATAAAAAGGAACATAAGATAAGTAATAAAGTTTTTTGCAGTTGATCAGCGTACATTCAACCGACTGTTATTGCGTTGCCCCAAGCCCTCAAAGACCTAAGTCTAGATTGCTAGCTGCAGGTCGCTGGAAGCATTGTAGTCGACAGTCCATGAGATCCAAGCCTACCGTTCGAATTGTGTCACGATGTGGTCATACAGGGATGCCTGGCAAATGCATGCATGGTACGCACTAAGGGGGCTCTTTATCTGATATGCATGTACAAGCAGATTAATCACGCGTCCTAGTGTTTTAAACAATGTTAATTATATTTAAGCATACAAAGACACGACTGTCGTGCAGCTCAACGAGAGGAACCTCCACGTGGTGAGCCGTGAATCATGCTGTTTTCAGCATGAACGAATCCACAGGTACCGTGTTCTTAATTTCTTGTTTTTTGGGGGCGACAAAACTTCGTGTGTCTAAAGTTCGCCAAGCATTTCACTCTCCGTGTAAGTACTGCTTTTGACTTCGTCAACGCTACTTCGTCGGGTTGTAGAGTGATTTGCTAGAGGCGTCTAATTACGGCGTATGTTACGTACGTGAGCCCTCAAAGTGAACTTTCTCCAAGAGACAACGGTGGCGTTCACTAGGTAGTCCATTTGTACGACCTAGACGCTTAGCCGCAAGGCTGACCTGTATAACACATACAGACATACATACATACATACACACACATACATACACACATACATACATACATACATAAGATTGTCGTTAGTGCATCTTTACAGAAATGTTTTCCTACTTCAAAGGGGCGATAAAGTTACAAACTTCACATCGATATCATTTTGTATTACAGATCAGAAACACTTCGCTTTGAGATACGGTTGGCTCAATCAATCAAGTAATCATTGAAAAGAAAGCACTTACTAAACCTTGCTTCGTTCACTGTAATAGTCAGCATCCTACCAATAACTAAGTCGGAAAAAATTTGGTGAGAGAGAGACCTTCTTTGCGACACGTGAACTCCATGTTTATGCCATCATGGGGATGGATTCTGTGGTTGCTATGGTAGCATAAGGTAAACGAGGCCAGTTCTCCAAATCGAGTCAATAAATTGCAGGCCACACAATAGGACTATTTTTTTATATATAGACCTTTTCGGTTCCCCTTAACCGCGCATAGCAACAAGTTGAAGGGGCAAACAGAGCCGATCGCGGCATTAAAACTTTAAATTTTAGTGCGAGGGAAGGTTATTTCCTGGTTAATTTTGAAGTTATTTTGCTTTGAAAATGTCAAAAAGCTGTATTGCCAACCGATACAGCAATCATGGATAGATTGTGAAAGCTTTAAGCCTCTTTATAAAGTCCATTTGCTTCCGACTTTTGGTATGGTTTTGAATACAGGGTCAAAAGAAAATACGGTAAGGGCACTAACAACTGTAAGAAGATAGATAGTCTAAAAAAATCACACGGCGAAACAAATCTATTCAACAATACGTGATCCCTACACTTACAGACTGCTATTAATTCATAAGACGCTTCCCCTAATGAAGATTCTTCACTTCTGTAGTCTACAGTTCCACTGAACTTGAAGTTGAAGTGGACAGTCATGAAGACTGACTACTTGAAACAAGAAAAAGAATACCTTATGGCCAAGAGCAGGTGTCTAGAGCAGCATGTTAGTAACTTTACATCAAGGACTTAACTCTGTCGAGGTTAGGTTTTTGTGTTGTGAACACACACCGACCTTACTGCCAGAGATGGCAAGTTTACTTCAGAAGACAGTAATTTTGTAAAAAGGAAGGACCCTTAAGTTTCTCTAAATATCTTCGCTGTGCTTCTCCCCACTTATCAATGTATTTAGATGGCAATACCAAAACAAGACCATGCTCCATAGGAAACGCTGTTGACGGAGCTCATTGTTTGCCCCTTCGTCGGATCGTTGCTATTGTCAACGGGCCGTGTGACGTAACACCGAAAAGGTCTATATTATCTTTCTTTATTTTTAGCCACTGTATGCCAAGCATGAATTCCTCCTAGAGAACGGCCATCTCGCGCTTGCAAAGCGAAAATGACGGCCAAAACATGCCATTCTACCATAGGCCAACATTTACCAGAGAATTTAGAATGCCCCAAAATGTATAAGGACGAGAATTTTCGGATAACTGGCACAGCTAGATCGTCCTTTCATCTAAGTATATTGGAGTCTGTCTACATTAACACAAGAAAACCAGTACTCTGTAGGCAGGAAGAGTTCGTTTTTTCACTTGGACTCTTCCAACCATGTTTTGTTTCTTCATTTTCTCTTTCTTGTTTATGATTGGCTCGTTTTGCTTCATGTTTCGTATAAATAGGTTGCCATATACATATACTTTCCTTTCTGACGTTTCTTACTCTGAAGAGTGTCAGCGGAAAAAAGCTTTTAAGTACGTTTTTAGCGCAATGTCGCAAATTTTCAATACGATTTTCATGTTTTGCACCACAAAAAGATTGCTCGACTATCTTTCTTCTGCACAAAATACCACAAACCGTACATCAATTCTATCTGAAAAAGGATCTCTAAATCCAAGTTACAATAACAAGAAAGCCTTGGGAGCCTTACTTGAGTTGTTAATTGCAGAAATCTATATATCCATAATGGCGGAGTTTTCTCTGGATAACTTTTTAGCTGTTGAAGTTAAGTAAAATCTTTTACGCGCCATCGAATTAGTGTGTCGATTGTAAGCTTGCAGAGTTGAAAATTCTTCAGGTCCACTTTTTTCTATGACCTGGATAGCAGTATCCAGAATGGTAGCAAATCAAACTTTTCGCAATGGATGAGAATCTCATCATGATTGAAGGACAGTCAATTTTCATGTTTTGAAATTTTATACCAAATGTACCGCGACTGTAACACATATTTTAAAGTAATCCAGAACCTAGTATTTGATCTGGATCATCACCATAAAGTACAAGCAGCCAACATTCTGTCAAAATTTAATGCGATACGTTTAAAACCTTTTTGCGTTGCCTTGCTAACAAACAGGGAAACAAAGAAACAGGCAGACAGGTAGATAAACAGGTACTTTCATATGCATACCCTCGTTGAAGGAGGCAATAATAATTAAACGATTGTCGCGTCTTTGCTGTCATTCAGGTAATTCTAGAAACACATTTAACTCACTTTCTAAAATAACGCAATTACATTCAACAATCTTATACATTACTCAGGACACAAATCATGTTCAATTTTAAGTCTTAAACTAGACATATAAAATACTGACAGAAGAACTTACGCAGAGGTTGAATGTTCTCTATGCAAAGGAATATCTTAAATATTGCATGTCCTGTCAAACGTAAGAGAGGTAACATACATCTTTTATTTATTAAAATCAGCGGAAACGAACCGCCCACTTTAACGAATAAAGAGATACGACAAGGTCTACGATGTCTGTATCAAAACAATTTACAACAAACTGATATCTTTTGCATGAGGTGTATGTAAAGATAAACAGCGTTCTCGCTAACTACAGAACACAAAGTTTTAAATAAGGTAAAACAATACGTGGATAGCGAATAAGAGACCTAACAGTATGTTTAAAATACGTGACACAACTGCAAAAGGTCACTGTTGTCTGTTTGTGAGGTCATTAAACATCTTAGGGACAACATTTGTTAGGTCACGTTATGCTATTTTCCTTGTCGATATCGTCACCAGTCTCTTTTCGCTTTTTAATCTGATGAAAATCTTTTTGTTTGTGTTGACGTTTCATGCTTGATTCACTCAATTGTGACTGCAAAGGTCTCCTCACAGTTATTTTCTCAATATTGTCTGGAATATAAAATAACAAAATGCCGTAATTAACACATATCTAACTGAAATGAATTTAGAAAGGCATAAACAAAGCAAATTGATAAATAATTAAGTACAAATAAAATAATAAAAAGTAAAAGTAAACAGATAAAGAAACAGGTTTAAGCATGTTCGTCTAGTATTTACCAAAGGTTAATTACTGAACAGCTGTCTTCAGCAGAAGTATAGCTCTGCTATGGGTCATCAGCTGCAAAATCCAGAATGTGATGAACTTTACAGAGACGATTAATTTGCGAATTATTAGCATAGCAAGGTTTTGTTTCTATCTAAGCTGAATAGAATCTGCCCATATTAAAAAGCAGAAAACCAGAGCCTTGTAGGGAGAAAGAGAAACTTTTCAAGTTGACTCAAAAAACAACGACATTATTTTTCAGCGCTCTTTTGGTGTTCTGATTGGCCGACTATCAATCGGCTACAAATGTTGCCTTTTACTGCCTTGCCTTTTACTTTTACTGTTCCTCTTACTTTCTGACCGCTAAAAAAGAGAAAAGCTCGTGTCTTGACTTGGCTTGTCAACGAAGGTTACAAGAGACAAATAAAAAAAAAATAAAAAAAAAAAAAAAACAAAAAAATAAAAAAATAAATAAATAAAAAAATAAACAAACAAATAAATAAAAAGATAA
>JANTCA010022842.1:0-23376 GCA_024741275.1 Chironex yamaguchii
ACTTTAAATTGCAGAAGTTATACAGCCAAGATTTTAGCAATACACCAAACGTAATACACAGTCTTTTAGGATAGAAAAAACTCTACATCTGTAAGATTTCATCCTACTATACAGTAAAACAGTTTGTCCATAACTATGTTAGTTCAAGTACACACCACCTCATGTTGTCACTACAAATTTCTAAGTTTCTAAGTCAACAGTTTTTTGTTGGTCTTATCAATAAAAAACAAATATGTAATCAAATGATCATTGGCACTGTACAGGTTAAGCAGTGCAATTAAAACAAAAGTGATTAATAGCCAGTAGATTTACAGTTACTATATTCGGATTAATAGGTTCCTGAAGATTTAAAGATCAACACCTGATCTTGAAATGGTTCTTCCTAAAGCACTGTACAGTGAGACAGGCCAACTAAAGTGAAGCCTACGAATATTTACAAACTTTCAATCGCATTGAACTTTGCATTTGTTGTAGAAAAGTCATCAACAACCTAAGCTTATGACATGAGCTTATCTCTTTATAACATTTTTATGTACCAGATCTTATCTTCCTCCTCACTTCAGCCCTGTGTATTATTTAACCAGTCCACAAGTCAGAAGCACTTACAAATGCCTGCCAAAATAAGAATTTCATATGGCTATAACGTCATCGTTCCTTATTATTGTTAGTCTGAAGAAAATATAGTAATGAGAATAAATCATGAAGGAGTTCGGTGAAATGTTTTGTGTCTTGTTTCTCACCAAGAGCATTTTCAAAGAATCTTTGTGGACAAGGTATATCTGCCATCAGAGGCAACAATATTAATTAGATAAAAGGGTAAAATCAGGTTTTTATTAGACTTTTGTCTCGTTGTGATAATCCCAAACTCAACATCAGAAAATATTTTGATAGGTTTTGACAAAATATCAAAAACGTCATCATGACGTAAATACAGCGATAAACATGGGCTAATAACAGAAAGAGAATTATCAATTTAGAAAAGCAAGACATATTGTAAGTCAAGTTATATTAATCAAAGGTTCAAAATTCACTTTTAGAACTCTAGTTTTTGCTATTTCTGTGAGTTGTATTGGCGGATTCATGCTGTATTTCGTATGTTAGGAACAAGTATCTAAATGACAAATTAAGGTCACTTACAAAAGTCGTATCACGTTTTAGTTTTTGTAATAACAAAGCTATCAATCGTACATCAATATACTGGTAACATGATTAATATCTCTCCTTTCTGTCGTCAGCATAACTCTCGAGTACGTTCATTTTACGTCATAGCTCCGTTCAAATAAAAAGGGAGGAAAGGTTTCATTATAAGGCTAAAGAATGCAAAAAATCGTTTAACAGTCTTAAACAGATGGAAATCTAGGCTGAGAGTAATCATGATAATATTTGTTAAATGTTGACATGGAACGAACTATTACCACAAGGCTGCTAATATACACTTGGTGTACTTAATCCAATATCTGTCGTTACTGAAACACTAACATTCGCTATAAAATTTAATCTCGCCTAATATCGATTAACATGCTAATCTAAGGCTGTAGTGTGTCATTCATATTACACTGCTTCGTTTTTTGTGAGTCAAATCGTCCCTCTTTGAAATATCATACGTGATTATTTAAAAATTTACACCAGTTAAAACAAATGAATCAGTGAATATTTTCCAACTTTCAACTGTAGTCCTTACCTTTTGAAATCTAAACTCCTTTGCTAGAACTTGCTAATGCACTGGAACTTCGCTACAACGGCACATTTTTGGCCACAACGGGATTTTCTCTTAAAAAGTAACTTTGAATGCGAGACCTTCCTGTAAAAAGGTAATCTTGTTTCATACTTTGCCATCCAAATGGCAAAAACTCTATTTTAAATATTCCTCTAACAGCGTCGTAATGTTGTTTTGTCTTTCCTCTGAATGTGCCTCTCCAGCCCTGCTCTCTGCGGATCCTGAAACAAACATGTAACATCGATTCTTAGTTAATAACCAAAGTTTTCACGTTTCGCTGTGACTTTAAGATCTCAGTAAAAACACTGTGTCTCTTTTCGCTTAAAGGAGCATGGAAAGCCGTCTGTCAGAGCAAGATCTTTATGCTCGAAATTTATGCAAAAATTGCCTTGTTTATAGTGGATATCTCAATAAAGCGGACACTATGTGAAGTCCTAATTGTGTCCGCTATGTCGACGTCTCACTATATTGTCAACTGAGTAAGGAGGAAGGAAGAACAAAAAATATTTTTGCATTATATTTTTGAAGTTCAATAACCTTTTGGAAAAATCTAAACAAACACGAACCGTAGAGGTACGCTTAAAGGGATTACTCAATTTTAGAAGGTCTGTCGCATTGATTGGCGGAGGAGATTTGTAGCGAATTTGCCAAAATTGGCCGAATCAAAGACATTGACAATAGGCACGGCTGTTAGCCCAACTCTAGGTTTCTGTTTATACATACCTCTCTCACTTACAGTACAAAAATATGACTTACCAGTGGCCGAAGAAAAGGCACTAAGCAAGTGTTGTTATTAAACCACATGCTGCCTTTACAAGCCCAAGATTCAAACTATGCTTTACACTTCATATCGAGTTCCTTTATCGATAGTGTATGTCTATTGTTCTTTTTGTACTACGTGTATCACACGACACTGGTTTCCACTGTAAACGAGGAATTGGCAATTGATTACAGCGTTGTAAGTTATCCTCAACATTAACAAATAGAAAAAAAGCGAATAAGAGATAAATGTACTACTACAATTAACACAGAAGACAAAGAAATTTCTTTTGCTAGTTATAGAGTATACCATAATGCTTCATAAATAGATAGTCTATGAATAATATCAAAGTATGATCCCAAAATGCTGTTTAGTTTCAAATTGTCATACATTGGGACATGGACGCTGATCCTCGTGCTGTCCACTCCAATTTAATGGGTGAAATTTATAGTTTGGCTGAACTAATTAATTTTAAAGGTTATAGGTTCTGTAACTTAATGGTCGTGATAATAATGTGAAAAACAAGCAGCATTTTCACGAATGCCTCCAGCCCTTGTTTAAGGTATTTCCTTACAAAAAATGTCTGTTTTAATTTCAAGCTCCTATTATCTTTCAATTTGAAAAATGCAGTTCTCCATGCATTTCTTTTGTATCTTGATTGCAAGATGTAGACGCTTGATTTAGCTATGTTTCTGTAGCAATCAACATACATGCTTTACATACTAGTGTACAATACCAAGTTTACAGAAAATCAATCAATAAATTCTTTTTTGTTTTTATTTTAAAAAGTATCTGGATCTGTGCTATTTAGATTGACCAACATGGTTACCATGTCTATCCGAGGAGAAGTAGGCCATCTCGTAATGTTTATGTGCTTGATGCCGAAGGTTTAGTATCCAACTTACTCACTATACGGAATCAAGAAACTGACAACAGAGATAAGGGTGCAGCCCTAAAGATGAATGCCCACGGCATAATCTTAAATTAAAGGATAATTGCCACATTACCGTGATTAAATAATATCAAAGCGATGAATAAAAGTCCTTTCCTTCTGAAAATTAATAATTATGCTTCAAGTGAACAAACCACTTTTATAACTTTATTCAATTGGCTCTCCCTGATGAAACAGAGAATGCTCTCTGCAGAAGGTTTACCATTTGAAGTACAACAGTGCTTACTTTCTTCATTTTAAGATAATTCGTGCCAGATTTCGTAGTCTCAATAAAATAGACACCATTTTAAGTCCGACTAGGGCTTAACACATTAATTCCACTGTTTAAAATATCGGCTTTAGAGGCTTAAACTGTCAACTTGACAGAAATTCTAGCTACTCCTCTTACGTCGAAAACGATTGTTCGTGCAGTCCAGTTGATTTAGGCCTAATGCTTTCTGTTGTCCTCCCGGGCCTTTTTTATCAGTTCTTCTTTTCAACAGCATGGCTTTCTTTGTCTAATTTCAATTTTTACAAACATTCACATTTCTCTATCAAAAACTGAATAAGCTGACTCTGTCTTAAAGAAATACATAACAAAGCCCGTGGAGTCTGCAAGTCGAGAACATATAAAACTGTTAGGCTAAATTATGATCTTTACACATGGCACTTAGATGAGATGCGCCACGCTCTTTGAGTGCTGGAACAATGAAAATGTAAAGAGATTTCCGCCCTTTTTCACAGAACAAATTCACCAATATTTTTGAACCTAAACTTCATCACATATTTATGAGGCAACAGTGACGTTCTGATATCAAAAGATACTCCATACATCAGGTTTTACGATGTAGCTTTTTTGTGCTCTGTCGTGCTTTTTAGCATACATTTTCTTTTCTGTCAATAAATCAATATTCATTACTGGTCGTTTTCTCCCTCCAGAGGCGTTAGTACATGGATAGTAAGTTTGTTGAAGACAAGCCTTCAACAGACGATTACTTGAAAAAGACATTAGCTGACTTTAAATCATTCCAATTTATCCGAATTGTTGAACTTAAAGCATAATAAGATCAGAAAATCAAGTAAATTGAAGAACAAAGGTTGGACCCCTCATCTTTTGATAGCTATATGAATTATTTATATCAACAGTACATAAACGGAATTAAGCTGTACTCGATCTCATTGTTCAAATTCATGGCAAAAAGAAGGGGCGCAGTTTATAGAACTTCCTATAGTTGAACTTCTTCAAATACTTTTGCAACTTGGGTTAGTATCAGCTGCCGCTTCATGTTAATAAAATATTTGGCACAAGGAACTAGCTATCGACGCTTTCAGTTTTCATTTTGGTGCTTCACGAGAAGATAGAGGGTATTTCACCTTGTTGATTTGCGTCTAATACCAGCGCACGTGCAAGGTGTATATTAGAAAAGGTATTGTATGTACTATGCGGATTTTGATGTCATTACTTCCTTGCCAAAGTCTAAGCTTCATGAACTCACAAAATTCTCTTGGCCATGGTCAACATCCAATTGGACTTGAAAATGAAAAGACTGTGTTTTGATTAATAGAGCAATTACGTACAGCTATCTGCGATTATCTTCATGCAAGCAGACGAGAAAATGCGACTGTGGGTTTCCCTCTCCTACAAGATCAATAATTAGTGGTACTAAAGGCAGGTGTGACAAACGAAAAAGGCTAACAAATTTCAACGGAGGCCTGTAGTAGGGGAGGTTGGTCATTTTACAAGTCGATATCGAAGAAAATGACAAGAGAAGGCAGAAACTGTTCCTCTGGACTCCTCGCAATCTGCTTGATAATACTGTGCGTTTTCGTAAAGTTCATTGCGAGTTTTCAAACTGAAGCAACGTTTACTGGATCGGAGTATATTCTTTATCAAGTATCAACGGAAGGCATTGCTTCGATGCATGATAGAGTTACCTTAAAATTTCGAACAAAGGAACCTTTTGGGATACTTTTGTTTGGGTGTGGAACACAAGGAGATTTTATAGCGCTGGAGTTAAAGAGAGGGAAGCTAAGGTAAGAGTTTACAATTGTGATTTCTGTTTAACGGTTTGATACCCGCTGTGTGACTTGTCCTGCTTTACATGGTTTTCAAGGATGACCATTCAAGATTTCTAGATGCGTTGTATCTTCACAGTATCTATTATTGCTAGTACAGTGTTTAAAGGCACATAAAACAGATGTCAAAGCATTTTCGTAATTCATACATCCTGTTTATCGGAAATTGGCAGAGTTGGAAATTGCATGAACTTGTCTCTGTCAGCAATAAGAACGACCTAGTGTTTCTTTGCAATTTCTGACCTTACTCTCTCAGCAACCTCTAAACTGGCCAAAGGATATTTTTAAAACTTTTGATTCCATATTCATTTCCATTTCACCAGGAAGCTCTTGCAATGATACGTATGTTTCGTCTATTTGCGGAAACAAACACAGATAGGCCTTCTGGTACTGGAAATTAATCTTTTCTTTCCCGTTTGAAAAGAGAGATGAATTTTTGACGTTGCACATCCTTGATATTTTAGCCCATTTGATTAACAATAGTTGCTTGTTCAAAAACTACGAAGTGTGAAATTAGGCTTCGGTTCTGTTAGACGAACCTGGAAATAGGAGGAAAATAAACTCAGGTAGTCGAAATAAAACTTAGCTTCCATTAAATGAGTCTAGTTAAATACGTATGTGGTATTCTTTCCCTTTTTGGGATCGAAGGAACTACGACGCTACCTTGCGTCAGGTAAAATTTGCATTGTTGCGGGTTTTCCTGTTTCACAGACAGAGAGTTCAAGTCAATTAACGCCTTTGTCACCAACAAAGAGGTCCACACGCCGAATTGATGCACGAGGCCATCAACGAGGCGAACAAAAACTATAAAAAAAAACACGACAAAACAAAGAATGAAGTAGGACTTGTGCGTTTAATTAAATTTTCTCATCAGTTGATTTGTTTAACCACTTGTTTTCAATGTAGTAGTTTGATTATATGTTCTTAATTCAACAAGGGTTTAACTAGATAACTGCTTTCGATATAACAGTCCTATATTTTTTACTGTAATTGACTCATGCAGTCAGTATCGTTGAATGTGCTGAATAAATGATAAACGTTTGCTTCCTTAAGCGAGATACCTCTCCATTGTAATCAGATCTTTCTGTGGAAGAAATCAGAGAGTAACAGCATTGCCGCCCCATGGACTTCATGAAACTGTACACTTTTGTTATGGCATAATGTCGATGAGGACAGGTGGTATTTCACAAAAGGGATACTTTAAAGACAGATGAGCACGTACATGGATCATCGTAAAAAGAAGCGAAACAAAGAAAAGTTAGACCAAAAAATAAAGAGCAGTTTTCTGAAACAAAGGGTCATTTAATTTCACAAGTTGGCTAGTAAGCGTTAGAATATCTCAGGCATAATTACTAGAGAATGTTCGAAGCATTTTCTCTATTTGATTTAAGCCAGCATACAAAAGCGCATGTTTTCTTATCAGATAAAAATCATACAAGAAGCTGCTTGTCTCTTAAGATATGATGGTATTTAATTCTCTCCTTTCACTTATTGAAGCAAAAAACATTACTCTAATGAGCAGAATACTTTTTCGCACTAAAACGACAAACAGCAGGTGACAATTAAAAAATGCTGGTGCAAATGACGCCCTCTTCAACAAAGCCTCGCCCTTCACCTATATCACAGTAATACCTAATACACATTTGGAAAAATATAATACCCATAATTTTAATCAAGTTGACTTCCATGTGATTTTCAGTTACGTATGGGGCAGTCTGAAACTAAATATATTTTATATTTTGTCGGGTGACATAAATGTTAGATATTATAAATATATCATTTTTGAAGGTTTGCGTGCAATGTTATGCCAAACTAATAATTATATACCAAGATTTTAACATTTTGCCTTTTGGATGGTGGAACACTGGTTTAAGAGTTTCACAAGAGTATAAAATGACAATAGGCTACCCTAAAAGGCACTGGCATTAAAGAAGTTACAATCGTCTTGCATACATGTATTTACTTCGGGCTTTTATCTACGTTTGTTCCTTTTGTAGGATTCAGTTTGTTTTATCATAAATTTAAATAGATTCAGTTTCAACCTTTGCCTCATTAAACTTATTTAGATGCATGTATGTGTATATAATTAAATGATTACCTTGACTTTCATCAAGATTCAAAGTAAGCATACAAGTCTATATTTTTTCTACGTGACAGGAAAATTTCAAATGTACTAATGCGACATAGTATATGCTGCAACAAAGGTTATTCTTTTTGTTTGAATGGTGTTTTTCAAATCACCACATACGATAAAGACAATTTGCCGATCACCAATTTCTTAAAAGAATGACTTGGTGGTACGAGTTGGAAGTTTCATGTACCTGACAAAATTTCTGTGAAGATATTGACTGACGTGGTTAAAAAAGTCAGGCAGCTGATATAATATAAATATTAAACTCTTTTACAAAACTTTTAACATGCTCTCTGTCAAAATCCCCTCAATGACAAACAATACAAGTTCGAGAATTTCAGAGCTTGACACAGCTTCTGTGACAAAAAAACATTTTGAGAGTAAACTGTGAAGCTAATTATGCAAAAGCTACGTTTTAGCTTTTAAACATAGCACTAGGATTGCCTTCAGTAGGGAAAGTGATTAGAGGCGACTAGCTAAAACTATGCGCTTATCAACCGACTAGATTGACGGCGCCACTGAACTCCGTCTGAAATACTCCCCAGTTATCAAATGCATAGCCTTCTAGAATAGACAAGCGTTGGAACGGCATCCATTTACGGATTTCACAGAATGTCTAAGCATATGTTCTAGACCCTAACTCTTAACTGATACAAGTCCAAAGTCAAATTAGTTTGTTTGCTAAGCAAATAATTAAGGTTGAAGTCATCATGGTGTTTAAATACTAGAACTTTGCCAATGACCACAAAGATTTATTATACCAGTGTTGCTAGCGGGTGAGCTTCTATGCTTGTTGTTTGTTTGCGATAAAATCTCATTATCTATAAGATGTGATATAAAAGATAGGACCCTGATCATTTAACTTAAGCGATGTTGGCCCTCCATCTCTGATTAGAGAGATGGGAGAGTCGCATCTTATCCTTCGCTCGTTACATACTTAGAGAGAAACGGATCCGTTTTCACTGAACTTATGGTTATCAAGCGTTTGAAACACGTGGAATAACTTCGTAAACAATTATGATGCAAAGTTAGCAATATTAACTAATAAATGTTTTGCGTATGGCTTAAATCCGTTCGAAACAAAACCATTTCTTTTCCCGACGATCAAGCTTTATGAAGATAGCCTGAATGCTTTAGATTTGAATGTTTGGAGTCAGTGGCCTAAGGCTCAGCATAATTATTTTGTTTATTCTTAATCATGTTTATTGTTATGGTTATCTGAGTATTCAAGTAAAATGAAGTAAAGTTGGATTTAGGAACCGTTAAAAGAGTCATGCTTCTTGTGCATTTGCTATAACGTTGGAAAAATCTATAGTCATGACTTAATGGAGGTTGATTTTAGAAATAACAATCTTCCGTATAGAGTAAGGCTTTACTTTTGCAGAGTACTATGTACTTTTTACAGTTCCAGATATGAGTTAACCAAGCATTCGAACATTCAGTATCTTAGGCCGGGAAAACAGCACTGCAGTGAAAGACACCGCTTTCTAGAACTTGCATTTCTCGTCCCTCTGATCATTATCAAGATTTTGATTAGAGTGTGACCAATACACGAAAATAAAGATACACTCTTCAGTCTTAATTTGACATGAGAATCTGGTTTGAATCGCATTTCTTAATTTTAAAGCTGTTTGCACAAAGGTGGCCCTTTCTTCTTGCCTGTGCAACACTTATGACAAATTTTGTTGTTAATGAGGAATAGTTGCAAAGTCAAAATAAGAATTGATTGATTCAACTCATTAACTTTGATGAACAACGATATATAGCAGTTTTCTTGACAACAGATTGTTTTGTAGCTATTCTTAAGAGTATGACGGAAGAAGAAAACAATAGTTAGAGTACGCAAGTTTCCAAATAAAAACTGTAATGCAGTTATGTCCTGTGATAGCTCCAAATATGAATATAAATAGAGTGATTATTGACAAATGTTTGTAAATAGAAGAATAAGATATTTATCAATCCTGAAGAAGGGCCTTTAAAGCCTCCAAGAAAATAAAAGCCTTCATATTGTTGTGCATCTGTAACAATATCGAAGTACATAACATAAGAGCCAAAAAACTATGAAAATGGAATAGATAATTAGGAAGATAAAATGTAAACAAAAGCCAAGAAGCAACAGATGGGACTCTAAATTAACGAACTCAAAGAATAATGTGCAACAGCATCACACCAGAGGAATCCCTTGTGAAGTCAGGGCAAGCGATCAAATAAAAAGATAACAAATATTAGTTTCTTTATTAAGGTTGGCAGAATCATACGTACCTGCTTTCTCTGCATGCTTGGTATTTTACAATGGAAAAGTTATTTAGTTGCTTGTTTTATTATCTAAAGCTGTCAGAAATATAAAACAGGACAACTGAGATGAGACAGCTGCATATATACAAAACGACGCTATCTTTAGTTTAAGTTGCTATTACCAAGGTGTTCCTAAAAACAATAGAAGAAAACCCTAACGAGGCTATCCATCTATATTGTGGAAAGATAAAGAAAACTACATAAATATTCATATCTACTTACACATCTATATAATTCTGCAAGAAATAAACAGTTTTCAACGTTTCGAATAATTCTCCAGAAAACTCACATATAGACGACTCACAATTGGAACAAGCCGCATTAAAGAAGGAGTCAAAAAGGAACGAACAACCAACTGTTACCTTAAACGTTTGCCAAAATTTACAGTTTAGGCACTAGACGGCCAATTCACTAGAAGACCAATTTAAACTCGTCAGTTTATCTTGTATTAATGGGTTCTATAATTTTGCATACCTGTCGTAATTCCTGAGGAGAATTTTTAATCGTGAAAAGCCTTGCTTAACAAACAAGCTAGGAGATTCATTTTATGAATAAATTACAATTTTATTATACCTGAGTACGCTTTTTAAAGAATTCTCAAAATGATCCATAACTTTTCAACAAATTGTGAAAGTACTGTGTTTGATGGTTTCATATTCCTCTAGGTCATTGTTTAATCACGTACTAATAACACAAATAATCTAGCTGTTTGTCAGAAGAACTGTATTTTACCAGTTGATAAACTTTGTTGAAACGTTAAGCTCATGATTAACATCTTTAATATTATGATGTGCATAAACAAATACCAAATGGCGGTTCAATCATTGAAATGATAGGATCATGTAAACTCCGCCCTTTAAACCATAATAACGAGTACAAAATTTATGACAAATATTTCTCCACCAACCCTATCGGTATCTGCATTCCTTATCCCATCTTTTTTCCTGCTGATACCTGACATGGATCGTGTAAGTTTCTTCTCATTAAAAAATGCATAAGTTGTGTATTTAACAAAGCTTGAAGCACTGATGGACACAAGATATTATTTCAATAAGCTCAAACGCTTAGGAAGATTTTAATGTTGAATGGATTTTTGCTATGAATTTCTTTTGTTTGCTCTGTTTCTTATCCCCTCTGCCGAATGACAAAGTGGTTTGTCCCATGGATACAAAAAGACAGATGTTACTCAATGATATGGATTAATAAAATGATGATAGCACACAAGGCTCCAATGTTTACTCATATTCAGAACTTCATCACAAACGATTGATTAAAACACGATCCGGAGCACTTTACACTCGACGTGAACAAAAAGGGGATCTGGGAAACCATTTATCTGGCATTTTCCATGACATAATTTTATAACGTTCATGGTTGAAAGCCAAAAGATTAATGCTTAAGCAATTATAAGAAGTTGTAAACATTGATAAAGAGGAGAAATACTACACAAGCGTGCCGTATACTTGTCTTGAATTAGTCACGAAATATCAAAATATTATAAACTTTAGAAAGCGTGTCATTTTGCGAGGAATAACTAAATACTAATGTAACGGAACAAGTCTTGGTTTAAAACAAATGCAACAAGTGGATTCCTGACATAGCTCCTGCAGAGGAAAGCAGTTTATTCAAGTTGATAACTACAGGGACTTAAACCAAACTTAAATAAAACCAAAGGATTACATATGAAATGACCCAAAGCCACAGATCTTCTCAACTAGGTCACCAATTCTAAATTCGCAGTGTTATCAGGTCCAGATTTTAGCAAGAAATAAGATATTTCTCTCGCATAACATACTTAAAGGTGTCTATAAAAAATTAACTTGAACAGTACTCTTTTTCCTTTGGCATCAATATTTATTGGTTTTTCTTTCAGAAGTAATTTCCATTTTATTTTAGTACTGTGGTTCAGTTAAATTTCGTTAGAACTTATAAAGATCATAGTAGCATACTTCGTTTTTTACAAAGGCAATGATTATTCCTGAAGTATATCTGACATTTATAGAAATACTTACACGCTATGTTTTAATCTATTATAACAGCATGTTGGTAGAAGGCCCAGATTATCGATTTACTTTTCATTTCGGTACCAATGGTAGGTCTGTCGGTGGACCCCTTTTCCATTAGTTAGGAAGAGCCAGGAGTCATGAAAGAAAAGTAAACTGAAGTTTGTCGATTAGATTTTGTGACAGAAAGCTGAGAATATTAAGAAAATTACACAATGACAATTTTTGAGAAAGAAACTGAAACAAGACGTAAATTGCTCATTTTGCGGTGAATAAGATAGAGAAAAGAGTATAACGTGTTTACAATAAGTGATCTGTGTTTCATTGCAACTGAGTTTTGATGAAGGTCAAGAATTGTAAGAACGTACCATACAAGAAATATCTCCTCTGAAAATGCACAGTACATTATGACTTTCGGAGTATTCTTCAATACAAATTCACTTGAACTGTCTTTAAGGTTTTTGTGTTCCTTTTTTCTTTTTTTTAAATCTCACTTCTGGCTGCACATATAAATTTTTTTACTGTTAAGGTTTTTAAAGAATTTTCGTAAATGATTTTCATATGGCCTTTTCAAACTCTGTATTGCACGTTATGTCGTGCATAGGAGTGTGTGGAGACAATAGTGAAGGATTTCTAATGTAAGTAGCATGGCAAACTAAAAACGATTATGAGACCTTACAATTTCAACTTTAATTTCCCCCGTTAGGACGGTACATTCTGTCAGTTTGTGATCTTCTGGCACTCCTTAACAAAACCTTGGCATAAAAATGTTCCCTACTTTGTTTCGCTTTCTGAGTCAAACATACCATGTAATAGAAAACAGCTTTATACACTTATGTAATGATTTATCGCATTATAAATTTCGATAAGCGCTTATTTACTCCGAATATGCAAAATGATGAGCAAAATTCTAAAACATTACCAATCCAGATTTTGGAACATTGTATCCCATCGGACGCAAACATAGCAAATAAGGCAGATTTAAGTGTGTATTCATCTATTCATACCTCACGTTTTACCATTTTCACAAAGATTGCATTCTTTTTACCTAAATTATCAATGATACAAAACAATATCCTGTTACTGGGGCTGTTGTCCTCTCCTTTAAACCTATGATAATTAGGATGCCGTGCCTTGTTATTGAGTTATGCAATGGCATGCAATCTCGCCAGCTTCCCTCGGTGGTGTGATGAATTACTTTACTGTCATACAGTTTATTGACTATATCTGCTACTTTCTCTAGCCACGGAAATCTGAAAGCGGTCTAATGTTGGAAAGCGGTCTCATCCACATCTGCTGTATTTCATTTTTCTGAAAGTAAATCTGGTTTCTGAGGGCAAGATCTTGGCAAACACCTGTTAAGTGGTCTATGTATGAAAATGTCTTGTTCTTCCCTCGACAATTTCATTACATCGGACGTTTTCGTTCCCTCTTTGGGGAATAAATTTTCTTCTATATTACCAGGAGTGGGGCAGGGAGCTTCAACAGTTCAAGAATCTCATTATTTATACTCTTTGCTTGATCGTTTCTTAGCTTTACTTGAAATTTTTTCCTTTGCCAAAAACGTAAACATTTTCCTCAATCCCTCCTCCTCTTTGTCGTTCCCTTCTCTGAAAATCTGCTATACATCATACTCCTCTTCAAATTCTACATCTTTTTATTATCTCCAGTGGAATAACAGCATTAAATCGCATCATAACTCTAACTTGTCAATAGCACTACTAAACGTGTCATTATAGAATAAAATAATTGTACAAAATCTCTATAATACATCTATATTTTAACTAGAAGTTATTACTTTACCATAAATATCACATTGGGTCATGTAGTCTGTCATTTTTGTTTAGAGATATGACCTGAATCAAATGCGTAACATCAGTTGAAAAAGTAAAAATCAAGGAGCTTAAAAAATCCAAGTGATGAAAGAATCTCAGGAATGCACAGAGCTCTTCATTACAAGGGATGGTAAGCAGACGTAGAAAACCAAGTCGCAATTATATGACAATTTTTAAGATAACCGTGACCTAAAGCAGAGCAACTGACTTTTAAGATTTAAATGCCAAAATGTCATTTTAAAACCTTGAATAAGCGATAACTGTCTTACTGGGACAGCTATCTTACAACGGATCTTACGAAGCATTACCTGAACTAACCATTAATTCTTAAGCAAATCCTTCAGTAAATCATAATGTTTGCCCGAGGTTCATAAATGTTACCCTGTCTTTGTACAATTAAATGTACAATGTACTCTTACCTTCTTCGTAATAAAGAAACAGAAGGAACGATGACTTGTACAATCATATTTAGGGACAGTAATTAAAGACGAGGATTACCGAGATTGTGATTTCTAAAACATTGATTTGAGAAATGATCAAAGTTAACGGTTGCCAAACATTTTCCACTGCAAAATGGTTATGGACAATAATAATAATGATAAATCAAAATACTCGTCTGCTGATTCAGGATGTGCAAACTACTGTTCTGGTTTACTGTCAACGTAGAAGAATAGATCGTTTTACATTTAGTAGATTAATACTGGAATGAGTATTTTAATCTCTTAATGACAAAACGAGATAAAATAACAAGTGTTTTGTTAAATCTTTTTTCACATCAGACAATCTCTACTTACCAAAACGCTCCTTCGCAAATTCTTTAATGTCGTCAGCTCAACGTCGGACTTTGACTTTGTAAAAAATCTTTACTTATGAGGAATTACTTATAAGAGCAGACTAAACGTGAAATCGAGAATTAAGGATGCCATAATTAGAGAACGCGAAACGGAAAGAATTACAGTAAAGCTAGAAATAATCAATTTTAACATTTTTAAGGTAAGTAATGAAACACACCTCGGTAAATCCAGAAATAGATGTCATTAATCTCATTAAATTGACCTCTAAATTCTGTGGATCACTGTTAGAATCGTAGGTCGGATTTGAAATAGAAAACATCAGAAGAAAATAAAAAAGGAGATTTAATTGCTATATTGAACGACAAATTACCTGAATACTAAATTTCGCGACTCGTACTTATTCGATTTACCATATGTATTTATATACATATATATCACTAATTAACTTCATATATTCAACTTTACAAAACTCAGACTCAAATTGTTCTCTTTGACCAATTTCTAATAGTTGAAGGATAGCCAGCTATTGGTATTATTTCCATCAAACGCTAATTCCGTTTTTTATTTTCAGACTGTATGCGATTTATTTGAGTGCTTGCAAGTGGAAGACAAGAAACATTTATAATTTTAGAACATTGTTGTTATTTACTTTTGCTTCACATTCCTAAATTATAATAGTGATCAGCTTATGGTAATGGTGAGGCGCTCTTCTTAGCGTTGTCTTCTTTTTTAGTCTTTAAGAAAGACGATGACGAAAACAGAGCATGATACTTTCAGAGTGGTATACTTTAGTGGTTGCAGCTCTGAAGCAGGTACATCAACACTGGAAGTCGTTATTACCCTTCTGATGTTTATACACCATCAGCAATTAGCAAAGTGAATCTCCACGATAATAATTATTGGCGCTCTACTGGTACATTGTTGTTGCATCCCATGATCAAGTCAAGTAAAGTAGGATTTGATTTTTTCTGATCTATGCTTTCCACAGTTTCTATTCAGTGATTTCAGATTACATCGTTTGTTTTAATGATTTAGTGATGAGAGTTTAGTTGTCAGATTAAGAACTTGGCCCAGTTTCCCAAATATTCTATCCGAACACATTATTAACTCACCGCGAGAAATTCCTCAGACGCACGCTTTTTATTCGTCAATAACTATACTTTTCATGACGCCTTCATGCTGTGAACTTAAAATCTAATAACATGCAAAATTAAATGTATTTATCCATCTTTTCCGTAAAACCTTCTTTTCGTCACATGCAAAAAGAGTTCATTAACGCTACTTATCCTTACAGACGCTTTTCGTTAAACCCCAATGAGCCAATGTCGTGAGGCATTTTTGTAAGAACCGACTTTACTTCATGACCTATTGCGATGACGCCTTTAGACTGAAAAAAGTACTTAAATCTACAACTAAGAACAATGGCCACGGATTGATATCTTTCCAAGCTGCACTCATAAGTCCGTAAGCTGTGCATTATTCAGTGTTTACTCCTGCATTTTGTTTATTTTACAACCCGTTTCACATGTTTGGTGTCCAGCTTGTTCAGATTTCGTTTAAGATTTAGTTACAACCTGCATGGTGCAAGGGATTTTATTTGCTATCCTCCTGGCTTAGGAAAGAAAGTTACATCACAAGCTTACCCAGCAACACGGAGAGTCTCTTTTGGAAAGGGATCGAAGAGCCGTAATCATAAGATATTGTTCTCGGTTTTACATAGTAAGCAACTGTAATCATCATTTCACCTAAGTGTTTTTCCAACAGACAGTGTTAAACAGGTAAACACCGGAATAAAGTACTGAATGGGAACACTGTTCAGTATATCGCGAAATCCTTGAGAGGAAGTGTTTTGCCCGTTTTGTGAGGAACTTTTGTTGGAGTAAGGCAGAGAAGGAAAATGTCAAATAAACACCTTTGACAAGTTTTGAAACAGGGTTTCTTTGCATACATTATTAGAATTCATTTTTTTCTATTACACTTATTAAGATTAGTTATTTCTGCTTTGGTCTCTATACAAAAACACCATCTCTGATCATTCCAATTTCAAGTGAAAATTTTACCCCGAAACACACTTGTTTAAGATCCTACCCTGACGAGCTTATTGCTGTTATAATTTGTCCACAGAAGTATTAATACTGAACAGATATCTCTGTTCACACTGTCGGGATCTTACTCTACTCAATATTTCCAGAAAACTGTAACAAGCGTACTCTGTAAAACATCTCCATTTTCAATAGAGCTGTGATAATCTTATGTCTATCTCAAATCTTTTGTTAGAACTCTCATTCTTTGTTTCTGAATACTGTCTTAGCTTCTTTGTTATTCATAAATGAATTAACATAAATGTCGAAGATGCCTTGCAAACAAGTTTACCAAAAGAGCTTAGGTGACTAGAAAAAGAGGCTGAATATTTTATATACTGAAAGATATTAAATTGCAACTAAATGTACTTCTAGAATATTTGGTATGGAATGTGTGCATTATTCTCTCTCCATATAATGAATTAAATATAGACTAAAAATGCAATCTGTAAAAAGGTAAATATAAAATAACTTCTCGTAAAAGGGTTTTCCTTCAACTCAAAATGAACCGTTTTAGTTAGTTTCTTGATCACATTATTAACGGGTGTTGGAACGATAGTTACAGGCAGCTGCAAGGATTGAAGAATTAATGCGTATATTGAGCATTGTCACCTGCTTAAAAAATTACGTTTTCGCACCTATTTCCTATACATCATTTAAGTTACATTCAAATCTCATCAAGTCGATACAGAGCATGTTGAGACAGTGAATCATTTCAATGACGTACAATTTTCAACTAATATAGCAAGCGCCTCTTTTACACCTCAAGCAGAAAAATGTTAGAATCCTCTGAGACAAATATCAGGAATGATTTTTATGCCTCATGGCCTTAGATATTTAACCTTTGACATTGCAGGTTGTTATGTTGTAAGTAGCCTTTCTTTTCACCACGAGGCTCCTTTCTCTTACTTTCCATAGTAGTTTTAATTTGGGCACCATTTCTTTCATAAGATGTAAACAAGATCTCCTTTGCAATGTGTTTATGGAATTCTTTACCAGCTAGATTGTATGGAATCAACGTTTCCACATTTAATGCAAAACAATCTGGCTGTAGGCTTCTTATTCTGCCTACTCTATGCTGAACATTAGAATGAACTGTAATAACTCAATATTAGATGATACGAATTTTAATTTCAACTTCTCACTATCTATTAACAAGAAAGACCATGAACACTAAATCCAGTCTCGGAAGCGACTCCTGAACACGAGTCCCTTTTTTAATAATATTGATGGTACAAAAATGGGAAAAGCAAAGCTCTATTCTGCAAACTCTTGTTACACCTGGGCCAGGAAAGGTTACCCCAATTACCATTCTTTGTCGACAATCATGTCTACTAGTTGCTTGAGCTTTTTAACAACTTAATCTACATTTTTGACCAATGTTTTAGAAGAACACATTTACCCTAAAGGCAGATGAACTTTCCGGTGTTGACAACTAAACCATTTGGGCGTTACTATATAGTTAAACGTAGTAATTAACAACCAAAATGTAGAAAACATAAATGAATTTACCTGTTTGGGAGTGCTATTCAGTAACACAATGGATGACCCCAAAGAAATTAGAAGAAGAACTGCTATGGCGAAAAAGGCCATGACACCACTAACCAATATATGGAAAGACCGAGCTTTCTTCTTACAAACCAAAAAGTGGCTCATACAGGCATTGGTTTTCCCAATGGCAACCTATTGATATGAATGTTGGATCATGAATAAGATTGATAAGAAGAGAATCAGCTCCTGTAAACTTTCGTGCTATCATCGACTGCTACGAATAGACAGACGCACGGATGATTGGGTGCTGGAGAAAATTAACATATAGCAACGACTACTTGACAGCTAAAAATTGTCCTAGGATATTTTTTTGAACAGTCCCGGGTAAAAGACGGAGAAGCCAACCCAAAACGAGGGTCTCCGACAAACTAAAAGAAATGGCTGGCATCTCCATAGCGCAACTCAGCTCAATGGCAAAGGACCGTAGTCATTGCAGGAGACAAGTGGGAGATGTCATAGCTGGTCAGCAATGACCAATCTGTCTGAGAAAGAGAGATATTGTTATCTTGAAGTTCGAAATCAGTAAGATGAATACATAGAAATATACTGACATATCCATGTACATTGATGATCGCTGATGTGGCCTATTTAGTGAGACGCAATTATAGAGTGAATGGTATTATCGTGCAAGGACTGAGTATGTAAAGGCTACGGCTGCAAACAACAAAATTCATATAAAGCTGATGGCACAGTGTAAAGCTTCGTAAGATCTCTTAAGTGCACAGTGTAAAGACATGTTTTGACCACCAGTTTAGTGTTGAATGGACAAGTTGCGTGGTTTTACTACATGTTTTGACTGCCATCGTTTGTCTGCTTGCAGTTCAGATTAAACTAGGACAGGCAAGAGGAGATACACAGACGTACATACGTGTTGTTTTGGTAGTTGTTTGTTAACGACAGGCCTTTCCATGCTCGTGTGAGGTGACCAGATTGATTTAAACCAGTAGATTTCGCGTGTATTTATAAAAATAGATCCAGTTCAATACCAATGAACGACCAAAAAGATAAACATTATACCAATCATAAAGTCTCGCACGTCTCTATTTTCTATTAGTGGTACTCGGATTTTTACCGTGTCGAAAGACCAGCATGTCTTACTTAACAGATCTCTTTAAAATTGTATCTTGTACTCCCTTGACATAGATGGAAATTCACAACTTTTTAGGATCTTGGCAGAAAATGCCCTCATAAAGAATTATTTTATCACTAAGCTTTCTCACCTAAAGCTGATTGAGGGAACAAATCGGGTTTGTTAAGTAGTTTAACCAATAAAGCAAAAATTCAGACAAATCACCTATGATAACAAACGATTATTCGACTTAAAAGCACTAAGAGAACCTTAATTAATAAAATTATCCGTAAAATTTTCTAAGTGAATTCATTGAATAAAACAATTTTTACAGCATTTTGTACTTTGAATGAAAAGATGTATCGATTTGGTAATGTTTCTCCTAGTTTATTGGCTATCAGAGAATAGGCAAATAGGAGAAACATTTCAGAACATGTCAAAATGAACATCACAAGATGAGCTAGTCCCATTGGAGACTCTGAACTTTACGCAACCATTGACTTCCTAACGCTTTCGAAAACGTTTTTCAAATGTTTGACGCTTCTCCGTGAGTAAACAATCCAACTCATGCATAGACCCACAATTTACGCCTTTGACTTTGACTTTTAGAAAATGCCTTTTCAAAACTGCAAATTTATTGAAATATCATAATTACAATGTCCATAGAAAAGTTATTTTGATTTTCTGAGGATTAATTTTGTGTCAAACATTGATGGTCGCAATTAATTCAAAACTATGTTTGTATCGAATTGTAAACTTCGTGATGTCTGTAAGCACAACTCCTTTCTTATTAAAACATGCTTCTAGCTATCAAAGCATCGGATTGTTAAATCTTGACATTTATTCTCACGTTCTGACAGTTAACATTTAGCTTTCTCATACAGTCAAACACGCCGGGGTTTAATTTCGTGATTGAAAATAGAATACCTCTAGGGATTATTCTACAACTAAATCGTCTCTTTCTGTCTAGCACAGTGATGTGAATCTGATCAATTTGTTCGCTTTACAATCTCTCTTTTTGCAGTGGAAATTGTGAGTGACATATTTTGTTAATTTTTAATTAGTTATGTCCTTGTAAAGGTCTATAGTTACTATTGCTAGAGCTTATGTATGTCTTAGTCGATAAATTCAGCACGATTTTTGATTGAATGCATAATTCAATTTTGCGGTTATATCTATTTGCAACTCAAAGACCACAAAGTAACTTTCCAGCGGACCAAATAATTCATCTTAATTGTATCCTTCTGTACAGACTTGACCTTCTATTAGGAGGACCGGTTTGAATATAAAATAGCAAAGACATACAGCATCAACACTGTACAATCATCTCTCGGCAAAATCCAAATAATATAAGTCATGATCAACTTTCCCACAATACTCAAAATTTTCCAAGAGTGCCTGGTTTGCTACAATTATTTATATCAGCTATTAAACTTCAAATGAACATTTTTTCTTTAGGTATTCGCAATACAACTCAAATCCTAGTTTGCAACCATGATTCCACTGAATTATTGCGCGTAATGTTTTAGATCCAGAGAAACTCCATTTTATTAATCTTTCTGCTGTAAGCATTTGACAGGGTCGTACACAAGATATATTTCGTGGCTTTAGACCATTCCTGCACGTGTGTTTTTATTTGTCTGTGAAATTTCTAAACGTCTTTTCTTATTTTTACTGATCGGCTTACAAAAAAAGATGTGAAAAGGTTTTATTACATTGATCCTTTAAACAGTCACCTGCTTATGTAACCTTGGTATATCAGGTGCAAAAAGTCAAGACTAGACGCTTCACAGAATGTGAAAAGTTACACTGTAATTAAACGTGTCTTAAAGGGTAAAAGTCTTAGTCCAGTTTTGGGCACATGTTTGAAGTAATTCATTAATCTGTTTAAACTTTTCTATACTTTTTTAGTGGACAAATAGGTCAAGAAATCAAAGTTATAAAAAAAAATGCTTGAAAGCTTTTAATAAATCCATAAAAAGTAAAACGTAAGGGCAATTATCATACCTTTAGAAGGTAGGCCTTTCCAGGCTACAAAGTTTAGCCTTACATTCAAATACACTTAATCATAAAAGCACTTCGAATAGAATAAACTTTAAAATACTTAGTAGTTTACTGGGCAGATTACTGAGGCTATGGATTATGTCTTAAATTTTAATGCTGTTTGTATTTCCAAGCAGACAATGGTATCTGGTTTTAGTAAGAACTTTTTTTGCGAAATATTGTCTTAACCTGAAAATAAAATGCAATGATATCTCAATGTATTTTGTTAATACTTTAGTTAAGGAGTATTTCTTTGCACATACCCACTATATTACAGATACGATTCCTACAACATCCACCAGAATGGAATGTAATAATGCGCAAAAAATCAAATCTTCACAGGGAGGCAATAAGAAAAAACATGAATATGGAGTATGTTGTAAATGCCTAACCAGGACATATATTTTGCATCCTCCTTTCCATACTACGCTAGTTAGGGTACACTATTTTCCGTGCTAATTTTATGCGAATATGTCCCCTTAAAACTGAACTGCTGCTACAAAGGTATTATTTGAAGGTGTAAAGAATACCTGTAACCTTCAGCAAATTTCTTAGCACTGCTTTCAAGACTTTGAATGCCTGACATTTCCCTCGTATGACTTTACATTATATTCCAGAACTAAGGTATTTTGTGCGTCAGAATTTGTTTTGCTTTTCTTTTCTCCTTACATTGCTTTTCTTTCTCCTTCCATTGCTTTTCTTTTCTCCTACAAGCCTGTACACCTACGTTTTTAGCGTTAAGGTAGAATTATGTGTAAGTTACCCCAAAAGACAAACATCGACGTTAATGAATCCAGAGCACCTGCCTCGGCTGGCAAAATACTGCGTGTGAAGTCGATGAAAACCGACAGGTGTGAGAAAAAGACACATTGAATAATGGTGTTTCAAGCTTATCTTCTATAGTTTCCCTATGATCTGTCCGAAGTGAAGTTTAAAAATATATATACAGAGCAGAACATTAAACGAACAGTGTTGCATTTACACTGGTACAAGAATTGAAAAACAGAAATTGCAAATTAAAGCTTCTTTTTTATTATCAATGAATGCAACAACTTTACAAAAAACAGGGAAGATGTAGAGAATTAGTTAAAAGTATAATAGAATTTTCAGTTATTGGAAATGTATTTGTAACTTCCGTTAAAGATGTTTTCCATTTTTGTCTCTTTGTTTATCTGTTCTTTCGATTTTGGGGTATAAGAATCGACGCTCACGTTGGTCAGCTTTTTAGATGACAGTTTGATACATCTTCATTTTGCTGCAATGATCATAATATGTATTTCACGTTGTATCATGTCTCAACAGAAGACGAATTAGCTAAGTTTCTTTGTTGTAATATATATAGTAATTTGAATAGGTGCCAATACCAATAGGCATCTTGGCCACTAAAAGGGTGAATATTGTATTTTGGTATTGTGATCGAATTGAAAATTATACCAGCATACTCTTTAAGCAAGATTAGCAGTTCAGCAGTGTAGACTTACTCAAAAACATACCTAAAGCGTAGCGCATACCTAGACATCAATTTTTAATTAAAGGAGCACTATTCCAAGGGCCTAACTACCTAAATGTGAACACAAGTTAACCTCTACGTAGTAATAGTGAGAGTAGCAGTAGCTGCAGCAACATCAGCAGCAGCAGCAGTAGTAGTAGTAGTAGTAGAAGTATTATTATTATGATTATTATTATTATTATTATTATTAGTAGTAGTAGTAGTAGTAGGAATAGCAGTAGTAGTAATAGCAGCAGCAGCAACAGCAGTAATAGTAGTAGTAGTAGTAGTAGTAGTAGTAGTAGTAGTAGTAGTAGTTGTAGTAGTAGTAGTGGTAGTAGAAGTAGTAGTAGGAATAGCAGTAGTAGTAATAGCAGCAGCAGTAGTAGTAGTAGTAGTAGTAGTAGTAGAAGTATTATTATTATTATTATTATTATTATTATTAGTAGTAGTAGTAGTAGTAGTAGTAGTAGTAGTAGGAATAGCAGTAGTAGTAATAGCAGCAGCAACAGCAGCAGTAATAGTAGTAGTAGTAGTAGTAGTAGTAGTAGTAGTAGTAGTAGTAGTAGTTGTAGTAGTAGTAGTGGTAGTAGAAGTAGTA
>JANTCA010022853.1:6783-23374 GCA_024741275.1 Chironex yamaguchii
TATAAAATAACAACAAAGTTCCTTAGGCCATGGTACCGGATAAAATGAAAACAGATTCCTGTCAGAAACGCCTAAGGGTAATGCATAATATCTTAGCTATTAAATGTGTACTTCTCATTTTGCGTACAGATGATCTGTCGACTTTAACGGAAAGAATGTTGACAGCAAATGTTGATATTCTGATTTCATTTAGTTAGAGGAGCCTTAAGCTGGAACCAATTGTCGTTTCCAAGTCAAATCAACTAAATGCCGTGTTCTTTTAAAAATTTTAAACTTTTAAGCCCCACTTTCTTGTATCTCTAGTGCTGATTTTTCGTTCTCTGGACATAATCACATAATGTGGCATCCAAGACTTAAATTTTGTCTCATTTGTTATTTACTACTTTACATCGTATCTGACCGTGTTCACGTCCTAACGCTAATCTTCATCACTTTGCAATGGGGCACAGCTGCTATCCTTATGTAAGGAACCTTGCCTTAATGATTTCCCTGCGTTGTTTCCACATCAGTTTACATCAGATAACATCTGGATACTAATACTATCGAAAGCTTATAAAAAATAGATTCTTGCCCTTGAATGCGTGGACATGTTTTGGGAAAGAGACACTTTAAGTCGCTTGTCTTGCAAATTGTGATGACGCTGTAGATGCCTGAGCACATTTCCCAGATTTCACAATCCAGAAAACTCTGAACAGCAGTTTGAAGTATGTTGAAGGTACCAATTTTTGCGGATTTAGGCCAAATTTGCGAAAATATGTTCCTGTGAAAAATTTATCTACTTGTCATTCGCCAAAAGTAGTATCAGCAAAAATGTGCATTATTTTAGTGTTTTTCCAATTAAATAACAATCCTAGTCTATCAAAATGTTATTCTCCATTTTCTGCTAAATTAAAAAGAATCATTTCTTCATAATTTACAAAAGTTTATATCCGCAAAAGTTTGTACAAGGCAAGACCCACAAAAACTAGAACCATGGAGGTATTAACAGGAGCTCCCAAAGATCATTTCGTGTTATAATAAAGCAAAACGATCCTCATAGCTACAGTTCTGAGTGCCATAATACATATTGACGAATCTAAAGAGTTTCCTAATTTTTAATCATAGGCTGTACTGTTGCTTCTGTATATGAAACTGAATGTGCGTTTTCTCAAGTATTAATAAGTTTTTATGACTCATCGGTTGGCGACATTCACTACTTTTGTTGAACTTCAAGTTGAACCTAAGCTTAAAAGTATTGTCTTGTGTTTTAGAACTGACACCAAGACCACGAAACAACAGCTTTCTGAATATTTTACTTTTCTTTGGTAGTTAAAAGTGATTCGTTGAATTGTCGAAACAGATAGGTAAGAACTTTACAAGTCGTTTTTCTTCCATTGCTTTCCTTAATTCTTGTTATCTCAGCTGAATAATTAAGCAACTATTTTTGTTGCGTAAGATAACATAATTGAGGTGAGATTTTCAAGTGTAGTGGTCAGTATCAGTACCATATGGTCCTCTTAAGACTTCAATAGATTGCTCTAGGACTGATCAAGCTATGAGATACTGCTAAAAAGACTTCAAATTTCAACCTGGAATTTTCATTCATGAAAGCTAAATGTCAAAGTACTAAAGTTGGTCTGTCATGATTTAGTCTGATTCTTTTAAGCTTGTAATAGATCACAGAATGTAGAACTCATCAAAAAACCACAGAACGCGTTTAGATTTTCTTATACTTTAAGGTAATCAAATGGATTTTATCTTGATAACAATTAATAAAACCATTATCAATGACCATGTTCTTCACTTATCATTTGAGCCTCATTTTGTGCTTACAGGATGTTATTTGGTATGTATCTAACCCTTGTATTATGTTCTAAAGATATTAGTGTGTAAGTATTGGCTATCTCTTGAGGGCCTGTACCGAGGAACATTATTGATAACATTATTGAGCGAGTCCATGATGTCGAAGTGGTTAAGACTACTTTTGACGGCTGATGTGTGTAAGGAGGATGTGAGGGATCTATTGATCAGTTAGCTTAGTCTTAAGGTCTTTACCTCCCATCGACACTATTTAATTCAATGCCAGCTTTTCCACTGTCCAGTGGTTTGCCAACAAACTTACCTTCCCACCTCGTTCTGGCCTTGAGAGTAAGTGATGCTGTATTCTCCCAGGAGTAAAAACAAGGACAATGTTGGCCAGAACGTTGGGCAGCCCTCTGTTCTTGCTTCTGTGAGTGCAGCGGAGATGATTGTGGCGTTGTGGCTGCAGACATTACATTTTTCGTACATATTTGCACTGTAATGATCTTCTGTTCATTTCCTGACAATGCACTCACTTCTATATTCGTTCCTTCCTTCTTCAACTTTTTTTTCTTTCCTTATTAATCAATTAATGTATTTGATTTACGAATTAATTCATTTATTGATTCCATAACTTACCTTGTCTAAGATGTATCAGATGCCCCGCCGTTCTTTCTCTCACCCTGTGATTTCTAACTTATACCAGTTTTCAGATTCTGTTATTTGCTCAATTTCTTTTATTTGCTCAATTCCTTTCATTTGCTCAATTGTAGGTAAATTTCAGAAATTATAAAGCCCCCTTCTAATATGGGGAAAGAATTAATTCCTAGTTCTTGTAATTATTACTCAAACAGATTGTTTCTTTCTAAATTGACATCCTAAAGACGAGTAGTTTACGGGAATTCAGAGCTAAGGATCGCAAATGAAATGACATACTATCCCTCACGTAAGCACTCAAATAAGGGCTAAGGATAGAAAATGATTACTCTTTCCGTCGTTCTGTTTATTGTTTTAATGGGTGCACATGCATCTTTTTGTTTTAAGTTAAATGGTATACGGTATTTTTTTGTTATTTGTAACCAGAGCATAGGTTATCTCAACAACGTGGTTAATGTGTTTGCCAGTTTCAATTCTTCATAACCTTTAAAACCAATCATTATAGCAGTTACTTGTAGAAACTGACAAACTAGGTCTTGATAAAGTTGAAAGTACCGTTATATTATATTTATGGCAAAAAGTGTTTCTTCCAGTTATTTTGGCGAATGTAGAATTAACGTCAGTGTCCAAGACTTTTGAATTATCTGAAAGGTTTTTAAAGCTGATGTTTCAATCTCTTCCGCTAATCGAGAAGGAATTACCAATACCTTACATGATGACGCAAAACTGTCATTGATTTGAAACTATGGCATCTATAGCTTGAACTTTGCAAACTTTCTCAAGTTACGTTTAAGTACACAACTATATACCTGTTGTGGAAGAAAGTCGTTTATATTACGCAAATTGTTGATGAAAACTCTAAATCTTCGATGTAACCATAGATGAAAGCATTACACTCCTCTTGAGATTGCTATAATCAACGACAACGGTATAGATATGTGCATTACACTGGGGCCAATATATAAGGTCAGATATATCTCATTCCTGCAACATACATACGTAATCTGTTCTATTTGCTGTCCATAACGTCCTAAAATGTTTGTAGAACGTGAAATTTTCAAACCCAGACTAGGAACTAATGAAGTAAGAAAGGTGTCGAGTGTCAACTTCATATAATAATCGTTACCTCAATTCAAATAATAGTCCTGGAGTACTACCCTTATCCATAGTCAGAGAACTTCTTTTATCAAGTGACATTGTGGTGTTTAAGAACAGTTTCCATTCGCCGGAGAAAGGGAACCATGCAAAATTCATCCCATATTGCAAAGTGGACTTCGGTGAAAACGCATAAGTATAAAAGCCCTTTACACTATCAGTTGCAATTTTATCTGGTAGTTGTTTTCCTCTCGTTGAATTATTTTTAGGATAATTTGTGAGACCACCACAGAAGTAAGTCTAATCCCTTGTGGGTTTGTCGGTTAAGAAATGAAGTGAGAAATGGACAGCGTTATTTAGTTTAACTTATGGCTAAAATCATGAGCTTAATAAAACGAATAGGTAAAACCTCTGACGCTTTAGTACCTTCAAGCTTCACAGATTGACAAAAGAGGAATGGGAATGAACTGCCTTTTGATAGTAAAAAAATGTGAAAACCTCATATGAAAGAAACATTGCGAAACACGCATAAAAGCTGTTTATAGTCTGACACTCTAAAATTTAGAGTATGACTTGTCAGAAAGTAAGGGAAAAGTCAACACTAAATTTCGGGCTCGGGTGGAATCCAGCCAAGCAGAGCACACTCATCCTGAATTGCTGTTAAACCTTGTCAATAGTAAAAGTCGATGCTATTTGACTGTATATCGACCAAAGATGAAACCAATAGTTTGCAATAATTTTGAATACTTCTTTATGTTTTTGTTGCTAAAAAATAGTTGCCTTGATTTGAAGAAATATTTAAGAAGACTTTGATGGCTTCGAAGTGACGTTTTTGAGAGTAATATTTTCATTTAAAATCCCATAGTTTTAATGTGCATTGCAAGATAAAACATAAAGCGATATAACAAAGAAAGATGACTGCGGTCATGTATAAAAATTTAAATCAAGCGAGTAAATCATTTACAAAGCAAAATTCCAAATAGGAGACTTGGAAAAAAATTTCAGAGATTTCTCTCTTTTGCCACAATTGCGAAATTTTCCTCGTGGCCAATATGACCTCGAAAACTACCATTTAAACAAAACGACAGGTGTAGTAGTATGCTAAATTGGATTAAGTATATGTGTTGAGACTTTGACTTTCCTACAATTTGTAATATATTTTTCTATTTTAATATGTATATGTATTCCTATGTTAATGCTTTCTTAATATGTGTATTGGCAAATATATGTAAATTGAAATCAATAAATTTAAACGTTTAAAAATATTTTGCATTTTGAACAGCTTCCTGTTTATGAACTGGAAAGAAATGTGTACCTTCCATAGTGTATGCAGAAATGTCCACACTCATGTCCTTTTTAAATATTTTTTTAAATCAATTTTTAAATAAGCTTATTTACGAATATTTATCTAAATATAATGACAATACTCAAGTACCAAACCCAGTATTCCTCTGAAAACCGTATTACAATCCTTTGTGTGAAGTGAAAATAATATTTTAAGGAACATTACAGATATGTTGTAAGACGGACGACAGTTATTCCTATCTTTGTACCACGATGTCTTTAATTGTTGCGTCTTTTATGACACTAACAAACCATTTTCTTGGAATTTTTTCGACATTGCATTAAAATCATACTTAAAAGCTTTTTTCGTCTGATACTCTTCAGAGTATGAAACGCCAGAAAGGAAAGTATATGTAAGCTTTTAAGTATGACTTTAGACCAATTTCGCAAATTTTCAAGGCGATTTTCAAGTTTTGTACCACAAAAAGATTGTTCAAACCATTCTTTATCTTGTATGTTTTTATTTCATATTTTGCCCGAGAGGCTTTACTTACTTTTCTTAAGGCTACGTTAGCTAGTCGCTGAGCAGTATGTAAAATGAAAAGAAGATAAGGAAGGGCGAAACGGACATGTGGGATAAAACACGGAACATCGAAATTTTGTTTAATGAATACTTTCTGTCACGCAAGTGTACGTGTGCAGTTAGACACCAGGAAAGTACGTTGTAAATGTCAGAGATATATTCATTACTAGTGATAACAGATTTGCCCACTTACATTGAATTCGTACCTTAAAAGGTAGAAGAGTATATTGAGACAAGACATAGCGTGACTGATATCCTCTCCTCCGTCTGTTATATTTTATTCCCCGTAAACAGATTACACCGTGTAAGCTCATCCAAGGAACATGTTGACTTCTGGGTTTTATATGATAAACAGTATTTAAGAGTTTTCATAACAGAGATCTATGGGTTAATATTTGTCCAAAAGCGCCCTATCGAAGTATTTTCTCATGTAATCCCCCATGACTACTAATAACCGCTATCAAGGCGCAGAGGAGGTTAAAAATGCACTTAGTCAGTATTTTATGCCAGCTATCAATGCTGGTAAATTTCCTTTTCTTAAGACCGCTAGACATTCTTCCATCTGACTCTTCAGTTTCCTGTTTATGAAACGATAGGATTTAATGCTTTTGAGCAGACTATTTCGATAAAACATAAAATCTCAAACTTTTACTTTCAGTTTACGCTATTCTTGCATGTTTTTGTTACTTCTGGCTCATGTACACTCTTCTTCATAACAAATATCCTGATTGTACACAGGCAACTCATCAAGTTGATTTCAATAGCTTTTGACAAGTTGCCCTCGGCTTTCCTTTCAGTGCCCTTGGTGGTTTGTTTGAATGAGCTCCCAGACTCACAAGAATTTGAAGACTGGCTTCAGTCAATAGGTACTTTGTTTATAGGGGCGTTGAAGATATATTATAACCTTAACCAGGATATATATTTTTGTCTGTCATCTGATCGCCAATAGTGAGTCCTGAAAACCCTTATAGCCCTTCTTTAGACCCACAGACATGAAACTGCAGCTGTTTGACTAAGCGTTTCAATGAAAATGCTATAGTCTTCATCTCAATCTAACAAGAAAGTAGAGAAGAAAACCATTTACGATAGTGAGGTATTTGCATTTTCCATTTTTTCATCCATTATCTTAGCCTACTCCACTGTTTTCATTAACAGTTTTACTGCTTGAGGATAGTTATTCATTTCTGTGATAGCAATGAAATATGTAACAACCACAAGAGGTATTCTCTACAGGTGCAGGTTACATGCACAAGCATTCTCTTTACTACTGGATTGTAAGGTTTGGCACATAACAGTATTTGATATAAACATGACTCCAAAGTTCAGTACAACAGTCGCGGATATAGCTATGCTTACTCAGAACAGATTCTCCGTAACAGAAGCCACATGTATTTCGTAATGTTTTGGTTAACGAAATTATCACAATCCTACAGATACGAACGTTCTGTGGCTTAGGCGTAGTCACGAAAAATGAGGCCATTATTATTCTTCGAAATGAGCAGTTTGTTATATTTATTATAGTTGTCAAAAATTTAACACTTGTTTGAACCGACATTTTAGATCCTGAAGTATAATTTTGAAGGGTGTTCAGGATAATATGTTTTAGTACCAAATATTCCTCATCAGCGAACGGCACATGTGCTATAGTGAAGTTGTTTAGGACATCTCATAAATACTCTATTATTTAAAGCACATTGAAGGATGATGTGATCGGATTAAAATACGATGTTGTCCAGTAACTTTAGTCAAAAAAAACGGTTGATCCTAATATGGTTTTGATTTCCTGGAATGGTGCTACCGGGGAAGGACCCAAGGTTTTCAGGCCCAGGGATAGGCAATCTCTTCCCTTTTTATTCCAACCAACTAAATGTCAACGGTAAGCTTTGGAGTACACGTTGTACATGGCAATTATGTGAAACTATAAGCCAAGTCTACCAAAATGATGATGATGACGACGACCAAAAAGAAGAAAAAGATCATGATTGTGATGGTAATGGTGTTGACGATGATACGGAAGAAAATAATAACAATGTTAATAACAATAATGATGATGATAAAATAGGTTAAAATAATTATGATCATAATAACGCTTATGATCATAATGATCATGATGAATATACATATGACGATGGCGACGACGATGACGACGACGACAATGATGATGATGATGATGATGATGATGGAGATGATGATTCAAAAAGTAAAGTTATGGTTTTGACCACCGGAGCGTGGGACACGGATCTCAAGACTACAAATCTGACGCCTTTGGTACTGAGCCAGACAGCTAATAGTTATTCAAATTCGATCCTTCACTCCTGTTGGGTGTCTTTCTATGATGATGATCGCGATTATGATTATGATGATGATTATGATGATGATATTGTAGGCGATGGTAATGAAGATGAGAACGAAAATCATGTTAAATATGAAATATTATCGATAAAGAAGCTGGAAAGCAAAATTATGTTGGTTTATCTATGACATGTTTAATAAGTAGACTGCAAAATTTGTTTTTGAATTAATTAGCACTGAAATATGTTTCATGATAATGATAATGATTATCACAAGGATGAAGATTCAACTGTTGTGTAGGGAATGACAAACTAGGGACAACTTTATAGAACCTGTAACTTCCAGTCAAGAAAACTACAATTTTATACCATTTTAATGTCCGAGATTATATACAGTTTATGTACTGCATATTGTCTAATGCTTTTAGTATAGGAAGTGCTAGAATTTTATCACTTTACTAGAAGAGTCACTAAGAAATGCCAGTCTGTCACCTCGGAAGCGCTCACATGTCAGACAGAGTTGAAATTCAAGTAGTTAGATAACTCATATACAATGAAGTTAAAGCTTTCCTTTATAGTGATTTATGTGATCTCTCCAGAAAATATGATCTTCAAATGAATCTTTATAAAGACTTGTGGCTTGGAGAAACATTTTACTCAGCAGGGGTCAATGCATTTAATGGACATAATTGATGGAACAAGGAATGCTGGAAAGACAAGAGTATTAGTCTTTCTAAATCTTAACGATATTACTTTTCTTCGTCCAGACTATAATAGCACATTGTACAAAATAAAACTTAGCACTTGTCTATTTAAGTGGACCATCGGAGCTTTTGAGCGAGCATTTGTCTTCTTTATATATAATGTTGTGTTGGTAAAACTGAAATATGTTCAACAGGACAACATACTCAGGATAACAAATGATAGTCTTATTTCGTACTCGGTTCTAGGTAGATAGACAAGTAAGTAGAAAGGTATGATTAAATATAGCTTAATGTCGAACTACCAAGCAACAGACAAGTGTTTGGATATTAATTACTGTGTTGACGGATTTCGATAAAACTACTTAAAACTTTGTTCTTCCAGCTTGTTATCATTTTTAATTTTAAATGACGTATAAATGCATTGTGGAAATGAAATATCGTGGCATTTTCTTAAACATCTGTTAAGCCTTCTGACAACTTTTAACACCATTCACTTCCCATATCCTACTCACTTTTAACATCTTACATTTTGTTCGCTGATATCTGTGAATTAAACTTTTAGAACAAAATTTTTAGACAGTTGCCTTAAAGCAGTTTAAAGTATTGGAAATGCCGAACTCGTTTTATCCTATAAAGCTGATTTCTTAGTTTTTGAACGTTGCCCTCGTTTAGCTGTTTCAGTAGTATACTCAGTGACACGAGAAGAATACTCTGAGTAGAACATATTTTCTCACCCTGACTCGATCAAAATTCCAATGAATATAGATTTCGATCGGCTTGACGAAAGAAAATCCCTGGTCTTATAAAAACGAAGAGGATTATATACTTTGTTTCTGCATATCGAGTAAAACATTTTTCTACCTCAGACGGGGGTGAACTAACATTTCTGTTGTGTAATAAAATATTCTAATAATACAAGCTTCCTCGATACATCAGGTGCTTGTGGTTCCTTAATTTCGACGAGAAGAATATTTTTTTTGTGATTTTAATTCTCGGTGAAAACTTGTATTTTCCAAACCTACAATGTGATGCTACTACACTAATTGTATGAACACACGTTTTACAACCAATTTAAAACATGAGTAATAAAGATTTTTATGATTCCAATTAAGAATAGTTTAAAACTTAAGGGTATCTTTCTTCAAAAATTGAACTCTCAATTTCAACTCTAATACAGTTTACCGCGAATGGCTGCGACGACAACAATGAGCCACAGCTGTTATAACTATTTTCTAGCCTTAATAACAGTAGTTTGTATTTTTTTATGTTGCTCTTTAGGTCAAAGGTACTAGATAATACAGCAGACCCGGTAGGAATTGGCCTCTTTGGTTTTAGTTCTCTTAGTTGCAATAACTTGCAACAGTTTCTTTGTTTTCTTGCCACTATTTGCTTGATTCTGCTTTTTGTTTAATTACGACATTTTCGTTGATTTTAACATAAAACTAGGAAGCATTCAGAGTACAAGCTTCTGCCACTGCAACAAAGACTCGTATCTACATGTTAGCATTCATTTTGGTCTCTTCTATGCTATCTCTCTACTTAAGACTCTCTTTTCTTAAGTCAATATACTGCTGTGAGAGGTGTTCTAATATTCTAATAAATTTGGCCGGTTTTATTTTTTCAATAAAGTATTTCATAGATTTGTTGGCAAAGAGGCAAATATTGTTCACAACATTAACCTTTTAAATTTTCATTCGACAGTTTGAAAGTCTTGGCTCTGAATGACAAAGGGCCAACATCTGCGCTGTTTCTGCCTATGTCGTGATCAACTCGGAAAGGCCGATGACCCTACCTAGTCCTTCATCCTTTCGTACGTTGTAGCACGTTTTGCTGATATCACGTCATCCTATCACGTCAAGAGGTAAAAGGGATTTGGCAAGTCCCCGAGCTAATTAACATCGGTGGTACTATTATACTCATTGATTGGAAACGAAATGTGCATTTTGCCTACGTCCACGTCTTTCTTCATATTGTGCATTTTTTTAAAAGTGCATAACATAAAGTAAAAATATTATTTGTAATATTTTTTGAGAAGTCGTTTGCAGGTAATTGTAAAATATACACAAAAATTATGCACGACAATTTCCCTACCAATAATTTATATCTTTAGCGGCAAATATTTGCTACTTTATTATAAAGTTTGTGGCAGGTTTGAGTATGTTATTTATCCTATTATCCTCTTCGTCAATAGAGGGGCGAGATTTATTCTACAATTGAAAAAATTAATAAGCATTATCATCATCACCGTCGTCATCATCGTCATCACCTTTATTATCACCATTTCGAAGTTGACATGTGCCTAGCAAAGCCAGTCGAGTTTGTTTGCATTAAGATACATATCATAAAAGGCTTCCGAATAGAAGAAATGTTGAGAGTTGAAGTAAAAATAATTTCATTAGTAAAATGGAATAGACATGGTACAAGCTAGAAAGGGTGTGATAGTTGCAATAGAAACATGTAAAGTAGGGATACGATCATGTGTAAGGCAATCAGATTACTGCAAAATTATCTTGGGTTATCATAAGATCAAGCTCAGTTCAAGGCTGCCTTGACATCTAGCAATGAACAACATAAAGGTGTTATTGTTAGTTAAACTACCACTAGAGGAAGTAAAGATGTCTGAATTGTCTGTTGAAAGACCAACAACAATTTTGCACTGCTAAAGGCCACTGGCCTGGAAGAGATCAATGCTTCAGATACATTGAAAGTGGATGGCCATATTGAAAAATACATAACCACTACCCAACTGCGGTTTCTCCTTTATGAGGAAAGTCAAGTTTAGACTCATAGAATCTTTAGCACCACGGCAAATAGCCCATCCACTCCCATAGCCTGCCCATTGCTTAGATATTTAATTATATTTCTTCCAGTGCTAGCATACCCTATTTTGTTGAAAGATTAGCCGGCTGGTGCTATCCCATGTTTCACAAGCTTAAAAATTAATGAATACTTTAAGTTGTTCGTACTACGAATTTGCGAAACTCAACGCTAAGAATAAACAGTTGAAGCTTGCGTCACTTTTAAATCATAGATAATGCAGAGCAACTATTGTGAATTATGAAGATGTCCTTTTAATTCCATCCGCTTCTTGACCTACAACGAAACGTCTAAAGAGTATCAACTTTAATTTTATTTTGAGTTATCCTGTAGTGGCAGCTTAACTCAGTAATTGTTTAAGGCCTGCAGAAAATCTTTCAGACGGCTGTTAACTCTAAAATATTTAAATCTAAACATTTAATCCGTAGTTTACTAGTAAACAAGAGTGTCTTTTTGTCCTTTAATACTGGAATAGCAGGGTCAGAACGTGAGATTGTTTACAAGCTTCTTATTGCAAACAATCAAAGATTATTTCATTTAACAATAAAGACCGACAAAGAGAGCATGTATTTCTCCGAAGAATGACAAAATTAGATTTATTTGTCGAGCACTGCAGTCCATGTTTGATATTCACGTGCACATAACAGAAATCTTATCACTGTATTGTTACAATTCTGCTTCCAAGAAGAAACAATCTTTTTAAATTGGCTAAGAAAGTATAAGACTAACGAACGAATACGTCTGGCGAAACTCCGATATTAGTTGACAGTTTTAAGATCCTATTAAGACTCTAAACAAAATAGATTAACTGAAAAACCTCTAAATACATTCAATACTCAACCATAATCTTGAAGTGGTCGAGCAATCAGTTCACCTTTGCATTAAGAGTGTTTAAGGGACGCGGTATAATTTAACACGTTTACTAAACTTGACTTCACTGTTGTGGAACCGACGTCTTGTGAGATACAGCATTAGGCTTCTCTCAAAACTTTGTATAACACCGCTTTTACGTGGCACAATAATGATATCGATCATATTTTGTGGATATTTAAAAGTAAAGCTTTTAAAATAGACAAGGGACACATTGGTAAGTTATCGATATACTTATAATTTTCTACGAATCTCGTTAGCAGCAACTCAAAATTTATCTGTTTATTTGTCCTTGGTTGTATAAGTACATTTAGTGTAGTGTAGAGATACGTTAGCAGCGACGCAGGGCATCTCTTTGATCCGGATAAAAAAGCTTTTCATTCCATAGATCAATAAATGGCAGTTCTCGCTATCCAAGAAATTGTAATGAAGTCTTGGCTCAATTGAAACCATAGGTTGTCACAAGAGATTCATTGAGAAAGCAGATATTAGTAATGTCTAACACGAGCTTATCAGCATCAGTGAACAGATGTGCAATCTTCATTTATACGACCTTACGAAACAGAGATCCCATTCAAAATGGTATTAAAGTAAGAGTAACAATTTCCAAAGTTTATTTTTTATCAACAACAAAGAAAGACTTTGTTAACAAGCCAAAATGGCAGCTATCCAAGGTTGGCACTGGTTATCGTGTCACTGAATACTCTCAAAATGGCAGTAATCCCTTATTAAATAATGGTTCAAGATTGTCAACAATTTAACGAACTGTACCGTTACATGATTAAATTTCTATTTAACTAATAATTTTATTTTGCTACCATAATGCATGCTAATCATATAAACGGCCATCGATTATGTAAAATTTGATTTTGATTTATTCGTCTTAATTTGTATTATAAGAACGAGCATTTTCGGATAAGTGGCGTAGCTAGATCTTCCTTTCATCTAAGTGTATTGGAGTACATTAAAACAAGAAAACCGGTACTTTGTAGGCAGAAAGAGTTCGTTTTTTCACTTGGACTCTTACAATAATGCTTTATTTCTTCGTTTTCTCTTTCTTTGTTTCCTTTCTTGTTTATGATTGGCTAGTTTTGATACATGTTTTGTATAAATCGGTTGCCTTATATATATACTTTCCTTTCTGACGTTTCATACTCTGAAGAGTGTCAGACGAAAAAAGCCTTTAAGTATGATTTTAGCGCAATGTCACAAATTTTCAATTCGATTTTCAAGTTTTGTACCTCAAAAAGATTGTTCAAGTAGTTTCTATTTGTTTCAAGCTGTTTCCAAACAAAGAAAAATTACTCGGAAATTACCTTTTGCATCCTCTATGACAATATTTATCGGTGCAGGAAAGACAATTTTGCATCCAACAACTGCCTAACGACTTTGAACATAAACGATGTGATAAAAAATGTAAACAGTTTTCTAACTTTGATAACACTCTACATTATAAGTACATTATAACGATTTACAATATAACCAAAAGCATAATGTTTGCTTTCAGACGTCATTGTGTCAACTTTTGTTCTGTGTTATCTTCTATGACTATGTTCATTGGTAAACAGCAAGTATTGATTGAACAAGTAAAGCAACATCTGCCTTTGATCATGCAGAGGGCTCTGTGAATATGATATCAGAAAACCAAATATACACACATAAGTTTCTTCTTCGAGTTAAAAGAAATTGTATGATCCTGCGTATATAAAGCAGCTTGTTACAAAGTTAATAAAACGCAGACTTCCAAACTTTAGAGGCTCTGTTAAAGCTCTCATGGTACTTTGTAAGAATAATGCTTAGCAAAAATTCTATGATTAGTAAAGAACAAACGACGTTAAGGATGTGTAATAGAATATAATGGAATAATAGATAACGCAATGAAGAGGAATTATGAATTTTATATCGACAACTATACAGGGGCGACGTGGCACCTATAGAGCAGGGGGCCAAGCTCTAAGATTTTCCGAAAAAGTCTACTTTTTGATAATGGTTTATCTCGGCTCATTAAATAGTAGATATGTTTGGCACGTGACTTTACATCATCTTTTGAATTATCCAAAATTAGGAGGAAAAAATATTAAGTAAATTTATATAAGCCTGGGAATTTCTTTCTTTTTAATGCTTCGTTTTCAAAGCATAAGTAGCTTTCTCGAGAGTCGTGATGTTGCGAATGCGTCAATAACTGCCTCGTAATCAAAACAAGACAACAGTTCACGCTCAACGCTGGTGAGCATCAATGCACATAGACGGGGCTGGCCCATACATGATCGCAACCTGTTTTTAACTATCTTCAGCTTTGAGAATGAACGCTCCCACTTTGTTGATCCAATAGGTAATGTTACAAGTACTTTATTAAGAATGTGGATATATTTATATACTGCTTGCAAGTTATATTTTGAAATACGTTGCAGCACGGTAACGAAATTTTCTATTTTGATATCTGCATTTTCTGACCATGTTAGGTCTTCAATTTGTATCTTTCTTGCTGTTTCTTTGATTCTCTGGTAGCTCTCTATAAGCATTTGGTATTTCACTCTTAGTTTCCATGCATCCAAGCCATAGCTTTTTGCGACGTTGTTGAAAGAATTTGAAGCAAATCTTCTTTACTTATTATGTCTGCAAATCTCATGTATGTAAAATCAGCTAAAACTTCTTTATGTGATGTAAAGCGACTTCTAATAGACGATACTGCTCAATCGCGAAGATAAAGGTTTCTTTTCTGTATCTACTTTGAGCATTTCCCTCCAATTCATCACTGCAAACTTGACCCGGCATCTTCTTTTGTTTTCTAAGTCTTATCTCTGCGAAATCACTAATTCATGAACTGCACAGAATTCTTTTGCTTCTTTCAAAATATTTCGAAATTTCGAAGTTTGGCGAGCTGTGATTGCGCTGCCTCAACCAGTCTTATTGCTGTTATAATGTCAATCTTTTTAGACTGTAGATACAAAGATGCAGGATCAGTGATGGAGAATATCTTGTGAAATAGATGAGCTGTTACGACCATATCGAAGCAAGATATTTTTTGCAGTAAGGCTTCTGCATCAGTAACTGTTTCCTTGCTATGCTCAGGTGTTACGAAGTGCTCAAATGCGTCCCTAAAGCAGTCATACAGCTTGCCAGATTGGGCAAAGAAGACAGTTTCCAGAGCTTTCTGTTTTGACCACCATCGTGTTGTTGAGACTCTCTGGGGCCTGTGTACCTTTCCTATGTCAACTACTTTCTGGACATCTTGCAGAATGTCACTACTCTTTCTAGATGTCAAAAAGAAAGTATAAAGCTTCTTCAGTGTACCAAACAGAACTTTAGCGGGTATAGAAGATCCACAGGCCTCCATGATTACAGGGTATATCATTTAGTTTACAAATTTTGGAGAACATCAAAGCCAAACAAGTTATCTTTTCACTGAAACATGTTTCACCTTTCTCTGTTTTTATCGACAGCTAGATTTTCCTACTGAACTCTGAAAATTCTAAAAATCTGACGACTTTTAAACCAGGGGAGGCCATGGCCCTCCCTACCCCCGCTCACGACGCTCCTGCAACTATGATAATAGAGGCAAGTAATGGTACTTTAACTGTAGTAGTAGAAATAGGCATTGGTAGATAAAGAATGAGTCAGACAGAAGAAGAAAGTGATTAAAAGCGATAAAACAATGTCGGAAAGTGACAAGTGAAAGAATCATTATCGTGGAAACAAAAACAGTACCACAGTACTAAATTGCTGTTTTTATATCGAATTGCTTAAACAAATTTTATAATGCTTAAGGATGCGGGACCATGGAGGCAGAAGCCGTGACTATCACCGTTGCCTTACTGGAGCAGCAAAGTGCCCTTGTTCAAAAATTGCTTCCCAAAAAATTCAATTAGCTATTAAAAATAGCTACTGAGATCTGTTTTTCAAATGTCACTAAATACCAAGTGGAAGAATGTTAATAGTTTCCGTGTTGATAAAAAGTTAACGTTAATTATCTAAACCATCGGAAATATGACTGTCGCCTTAAAAAAAAGTTAGCCTGCTTCCCTTTGTGGAGTTCGAATACAAAGTGGATTTTTGGAACGTCATTAAATCTCGTTCTTTTTCCCTTTACTGATACCTTTCTGACTCTTAGTAGCATATAGAGGCCGCTTGTTTGCGTAAATAAAAGTATTTATGAAATTGAAATTTCTTGATAACAGCTGATCATTAATTTAGAGATAAAAATCTGAGAACTTAGACAGGATTCATTGTGGAACACCTGTAATTACAAATTGCAACCAAGTTGCCCTTTCTAACGTAACTTTCTAACTTCCGTTCAGCTTCCGGCATCCCTATGAATACTTATAGAGATTGTTTTTTAATGTACTTAGCAATTTTTCATGCTGCATATTTTGAGAACAATTTTTAATTTGAACAGGATCTTTGATAAAATTGTTTACCTATATTGTTCTACTTCTATAGCGTAGATTATAAATTTGAAGACTCATAGAATTATTTGTAACTAACTGAAGATGACTGAAGTTCAGTCGAAA